>PVIU01009068.1:0-78794 GCA_004026605.1 Ondatra zibethicus | reverse complement strand
AACCTCTGCAGTTTTAATGACTCAGCCATCATCAAAGAGCTTTCTGTGATGCTGACTTCTGCAGGAGTCACAGGAGCATTATCTTAAACTTGAAGCTGAAAAGTGCCAATTCTGGAACATTAACGGGACTGCCACAATAATATAATCAATCCTTCATTCCATAATCAACTAATAGGAAGTGAACACCTAGTAAGGGCCAGATTTTGCATGGGTGATTGAGATCATCAACAAGGTTCTTTAATGACTAGGGTGTGTCTTACGTCTGAGCTCCAGAGAACTTTTGAGAGGCAGTTTCCCTGTATCCTCTTTTACAATGTGAGATTTGCTCCTTTGGGCCACACCACCAGCTTAGGCAATGAATGTGCAGTAGAAACACTTGTTCTCCACTACCTGGGTGATTTCATTTCACTATTAACATCCTCTCAGCCACTTAAATGACTGCTAGTTACCATGATGCCTGTCTCCTAGAATGCAATCATGCATGGGCTTAAAGTTTGTAGGGACAATTTATCAAATAGTCGCGACAAACATCCCAGCAAGTGGCCTGTTGTCTGGCTGTTCTCATGGTTCTCATCAGGAGAGCTGTCATTGCTTTCTCTGCTTTAAAATACTGTGTGTCTGAGATCCGTCACTCAACCATCCATCCATCCAAGACACAGATAATCATGCATTTGAGAGTGAGACAAAGGTATGGGAACTCCTGGTGGGTGTGAGGGTGGGGAGAGCATGAAAGCGAAGAATACAAGAGCATCTACCACATGGCTTCTCTGCCAGCCTGCCACCTGCCCATCAACCAGCCCCTGGCAGGTTGCTAGCAGCTTGGAGCCAGAAGCATACAGCTGTTCTTCTCCTGCTGAGAATAGCAACTTTGAGAGATCACCAAGGAAACATTGTAGACAGGAAGAGTGAGTGAGTATGTGTGTATGTTTGTGTGTGTGTGTGTGTGTGGTGTGTGTGTGTGTGTGTGTGTGTGTGTGTGTGTGTGTGTGTGGTGTGTGTGTGTGTGTGTGTGTGTGTGTTAGAGAGAGAGAGAGAGAGAGAGAGAGAGAGAGAGAGAGAGAGAGAGAACAAAAACTTATCCTTGATTAAGCCCAGAAGAGTGGGAAATGGCTTTTTACTGTAGGGCTGAACGCATGGGGACCCTGCTTTCTAATACACTGCCTAACTATGAGCAAAAGTCAGTAGCTCGTTGAAGGAGGAGATGACTCAAGAAAGAGCAAGCAGCACAACACAAAGCAACCCAGGTCAGGCGTGCCCTTGCTTGTTCCCTGGTGGCAATCCTGAGGGAGTTGCTGCTTAGAGACCAGCACCTCCACACTCGGCTGGTTTCCTTGGTTTCTGCTTCCACCAGCACTCAGCTCCTCGGAAGCATGCCTGATGCCAGCCATCACTAAAAGAAGGAGAGGTAAAGGAGCCTAGATTATGACAAAGGGTTTGAGGATATTTTGCACAAACAGGCTGAATATTAAGGCCTGGCATCCTTAGCAAACAAAGATGATCAGAATTTTCTATAATCAGCATGCCTGTGATATAAAAGCTCAGAAATAAGCTCTAAGGAATAAAGCTCAGGAAGGGTGATGATCTTGCCCACAGTCACCCAAATTCTAGTTCACATTAACATCCTTCCTGTTTAAGGTCCCTCAATTAGAAGACTTTCTTCACAGGGCTGGTTAATGCAGGATGCTGATACTATGTACCACTTCTGCACCCCAAAGGAATTCCATCTGAGCAGCTGAGAAAGTGGCATGACAGTGGCATACAATCCAGTCGCATAGCTCATGAGATATGTGTTGGTAATCATGGAATCACAGGTGTGTCTGGCTGGCAGCCAGCTTTCCTCTCTTCAGGGATTTGGAGGACCCAAGTTCCTGCTACCCTGTGGCTCAGCATCCTCTGTTGTCCTGCTCTTGTTGGCAGAATAGTGGGAGTCAATATCAACTTCTGAATGCCCACTGTCTGCCAGGGACACATGCCATCTCCCTTTAGGAACCATCTCTAACTACATGGCCATCTGCTCACGAATACTAGAAATATAATTCCTAGCTAAGCCCCCATTCTTCAGAGGCCATGTTCTGCTGTGCAAGAGAAAAGGCAAATTCCATTGCATGCTGGATCATCTCAAATAGAAGACACAAGCCCTGGCCTCTACAAAGTGTGCTACCCAAAAGATGTTGGCATAACATCAAAGACTTATCTCAAACTTTTTCTCAGGGGCCTTCTGGGGGCATTACTCCCTTAGAGGCACTGACTATGTCCTCACAGGTGTGATGCCTGACTCCTGTACTCAGAATTCCTTCACTTTCTCCTTCCCAATTAGACTGTAGTTCTGTGGTGGTGAATTCATCATTCTTGTTCACCGATGTATCCCTGACACAATGATGCCAGGGATGCTTAGTAAGTATTTGAGAATGGAAAACGATTGGAAGTAAAGAGAGAAGTGTGTTCTGGAAGAACCAGGTTCCTCTTTTCTGTATTTTTTTTCATATGAGTAGCCACAAAGTGGGTTGGTCACATTGAAGGTTCTGGACGTATTCCACTTTGGAATAAGGGCTGTTTACCTGTGCACAACTTTACCAACCTCTCATGACAATGCTGGATGCCTCTAAATACAATGGGATGCTACACAGAAGCAAATGGGAATGGTCTACTAATTGTGCTATCATGTGGGTAAATTTCAAAAGACTTATACCCAGTGGAAAAGCCAGGCATTTCATTTATACGTACTCCTAAGAAATACCAACTATAATGACGAAAAGGAGGTCAACAGCTTCCTGGACACGGGAGGGTATAGAGAATAGCAGATAGAATAACAAAGAGTATACAGAAATTTGGGGAATAAATGCTCTAGTTCATTTTCTTTTTCAGGGCAGTGGGTTACTGAATATATTGCATGTGACAAAACTTCTCAAACTATTTAATTTAAATATGTGGAATTGATAGTTTATCAAATGTATCTCAGTAAAACTGTCAAAATATAACTGAATAAATGTGACATTAAAAATTAGACCAAAAATGGCCTGTATCATCCACCCCATCATTCCCACGTCTTGTATAGTTTGCATCTTTAAGACTACTTTAGATGAAGTCATATATGTTCTTGTAAACCTGTAATATTGGAACACTTGGAGGCTGAAGCAGAAGAATAGTGATCCCAAGTCCAACCTGGGCTACAATGCAAGACTATCACAAACATATGTAAACATGTGTCTGTTTCAGTGATAGGCTTGACGAAAGATTCATTCCTGGTACTTATGGGAGAAATAACAATCCTATTGACTTTTTCTGAGTTTGGCTTCCAGTTCAGAAGTTATCTGAACCCTGAGACCAGTGTGGCTCTTAGACTTCCCAGTGTGCATACATTCCTATGAGCTCTCACAGTTTCCAATCTGCTTCTGCTCAGGTTCTGCAGCCAAACCCTTTGCTGACTTGCTGGCCCAGGCGCCCAGCAACCCCCAACCACTACCATGGCCGAAGACGCAGATATGCGCAATGAACTGGAAGAGATGCAGAGGAGGGCTGACCAGCTGGCTGACGAGGTAAGGGATAGAGACCTAGGAAGTAAGCCAAAAACTGGAAGGTGTGTGGTTTGAATTCAGATTCTGAGAAAAGACTTCTTCTAATGTCTCAATTAAAAAGAAAAAGATAAAAAAAAGAAATTTCTTTTTCTCTAAGATGCCTGCAGGCTAGACAGCCCAAATACTCTGGACTCCTATGCACTTGAGAGAGCAGGATCCTCTAGGAAAAACTTTATCTTTGGATTTCTTGCAAGTGTGCTGTAGGTAACTCAGCAATGAAGGTTAGCAACACCTTAAGGAACTTTCCAGGAGGGTTACTAAGCATGCCTATTATTAAAATTGAAGTACATAATTTGAAAATTATGTGAAATATATAATATATATATTAAAATCAATGGTGCTACTTGCTTAAAACTCATTGCTTCTAGTTAGTTTAGCACATTTCTCTGCTATCTGTGCCCTTGAGTCATTTACACTTGCTGTTCGTAAGATGCAGAAGTCCCATAGAACACTGTTGGTGCACATTTCAACTACAGGGCCAGTGTACCACACTGCACTCAGAAATAAAATAGAAAGCAATCATTTAGAACCAGTCATTGACAAATACCACCAATCATGGCGTGCTTTATTGTTTTGGTAATTACCTATAGTTGAAACAGAAGGGAAAAGATTAATAATCTACATAAAACTTTTAAAGCATGCATGTCTGTAGCTATTACATTAAGAAGGTAATATACAAAGTTGGGGTGTAGGGAAGTAGGGTTGGATCTGAGAGGAGCTGGGGGAAGGGTGGAGGGGGAGAAAATGACTAAAATACATAGTATGAAATTCTCAAATAATAAAAAGGCTTTTTAGAATATAAAAAATTTGACGAAGTCCTCCATTAATTGGAAACTTTTTCAATAAAAATATCACCTTCATTACTTACAAGTTTCATTCTAATGTGAAGTTTTCACTGCTTAATTTTCTTCTTATTCGTGAACATAAGTGAATTTATACAGTTCCAGTGAGCATGTTGGAATTACACTAGTTCATCATCTGATGAGCCATAGACAGACTGTACTAAAAACTGACAGGAGCTTTCTGTGAGACTCAACCTGCTACACAGAATTTATAACCGAGCATGCTGTGTTATATTATGTGTCACTTCTGTGCCCTTCGTGTTTCATATCAGTGCGATAAATGCGAATATACATAAATGTATCCATACTTTTTCCAGAGAGTCAGTTGTTCAACATTTGGCAGCACGTTATTGCTAATAGCCATTTTGTTACCAAAAGGAGTCCACTTAAGTCCTTTGCAGCAAAAATCCACATCCTTCAAGTTCCTACAGAAACATGTCCAACATAAATTTGTTGCTTAAAAGCATGGTTTTGAGAAATCACATTGGTTGCTGGATTGGAACTATGTTAAAGGAACTGAGAACAAAGTGGTGACGCTGTGCCTGAGGGACCAGCCGTCAAGCTCAGAGGTTTCTTCATTCGTTTTCTTATCTAAGAATGAAGGTAATTATAGCTGTCTCCAATGGGCTAGGCATTTCAAACTTGCTTGATTTTTTTTCACCCTAAGGCGACAGCTTAATTTGTATTGGTAACAACTTCCAGTTGTGTTTCTAGGAGCTTTAAAGAACTTGTTACACTCATCTATACTCATGAAATATTATTCTTGTGTTTAAAATTCAGTCTTCCTAGTCCAGGGAGACCAAAGCAGTCCTTGGAGTATATGAGATGGTTTCCCATGCACTGGAGCATACAAAATTATTTTTCCAGATTACTTTGTCTTTGATATCAAGATCAGCCTCATATGGTTTTGTTTTATTGAAGATAAGTTTTCCTAGGATTGCTTCGGGAAATCTGATCATGTAGAAAGCCCAATAGGGAAGAGATTGAAGCTGGAAAGACATTTTGTGTTTCAGTTGCAAGTTGAAGTCCCATGTGATAGGAACCTTTGTGTTTCTCAAGTGAAGAAAGTACTTCTGACTTTCCTGGTGCTCTATTACTTACTGCCTTAACAATGTTTATGTTTTTCTGTCTTAGTCCCTGGAAAGCACCCGTCGCATGCTGCAGCTGGTTGAAGAGGTAAGGCGTGGATTCTATTAACATAAACTAGGCCCCTGACGTGTTCATTCCTACCTCCTATTGCTTTTGCCTAAAACATGGCTCTCTTGCTTCCAATGCTAATGTAGCCTATCAGAAAGCCAGAAAATGCTAGAAATGTTAACTAGTTATCAAGGTGACCTCACCATCCTCCAGCCCAGGTTACCTCTACAGTTCATAGTATAGAGAAGCCTACCATTTCTAAGCTCCTGTACCCAAAAAAGTCACAAAAAAGGGGTCCCAGTAAGCAGACAGAGTAGTGCTTAACCTATGCAGTAATTACTTACATAAAATCTTCATTTGTAATGATTTTGTTGTAACAACTTACAGCTAATCTAATATTCTTTTCTAACTCCAACTATATTTATAACTTTGAAAAATATGTATTTATGCAGACATGTCATCTTTTGAAATTATTGTATTTAGTTTCAGACACTAAAATTTATGAAAAAATAAGAAAAATCCTAAACGAAGAGAAAAATCTAGTCCAATTAAGTAAATATAAAAGTTCTTTTATATTACTGACTCTGGATTGCACATCCATTTGTAAAGCATTTGTAATTCATGGTTTAATGAATCCCAAACTATTTTTAAATGGGTAAAATAGGGCAGATAGCAATAATGGAATCAAAAGAGCATTTGCAATAAAACCTACTCATTCCAATTTGATAGAACAGCAGTCAACCAGGAAGAATAAATGGATTAATTGAACTTGCCCGTTGGGAGAGATGGAGTAGAAAAAGAATGGCTTGAATTATATTTATCTTAACCTAATAAAACAAGCCTAATGGTCTTTATTTGCCAAGATGCTGCTTTCGCCTCAGTTTGAATGTGACTGCTTATCAATGTATAAATTCATGTGTGATTATCTTTTCTAGAGATCTTGGGCTTTCTCTGGCAGAATGATTAAATGAGCCTATTCACCCACCCTATGCTACTATAAATTGCTTATGCAATGACATGAAAGGGAAGGAGAAAAAAAGATAAATTTTACAAAGGCTTAGAGGAAAGGCAGCTGCCTCTTATACCATGGAAGCAAATACTGTCTTCCTTTATTTCTGATGCTGTAGCTCCTCTCCTAGGACTGAAGTGTAGCTAAAGGTTAAAGACAACAGGAAGAGCTAGGAGAAGTAATGATGCGTTCTCTGAATAAAATAAAAAAGATCTGTTATTTCAAAAATGACAAACTGAGCTTGCAATGAAGCACAAACTGGCCCCCAAAGAAAGGCAGCTCTGCAGGGCCTCGGCGCCATAGGAGAGCAGCCTTCTACTCTAAATGAAGGGCAATGTCTGTTTTGCTTTGTTCTAGAGACACTGCTCCCTAGAACAATTAAGTAGAAATGCTTAAATGCCGAGAAGGAGGCAGATCACCTAAATCCAGGAGTGCTGGCCATTTGGCATTAATGTACCATTTTCTAATGTGTTGCAAGCAAAACACAAAAGGAGCAAGAGCTTGGAACATTCTTACATGAACTGAGATTAACATGAAGGGAGCACACTAGTTAACAGCTATAAAATTTTATTGTACACTATAGTATTATCACAGTATACTTCATGACCTACGAGAGCCTCCAAACTCACTCTTCACTTGCTTGTATAAATACATCTACATATGATGCACATTTCTCAAGCTGTCTCTGATTTGCTCAGTTGTGCAATGTTGAAACATTGCCCAGACTGTGGAAAATAGTAGAATAAGTGCATTGGAATTCACCCCATTAAACCGGCCGTTTGTCCTTCAGAGTCTTGCGAACCTGAACCCTCCTCTCATGTATATCTTCTAAAAATAAAAGTAGTATCAGCCTGTCTTGCAAAAATCTGACTGCTCTAATTTACTCTAAGAATAAAAGCTCCATTGATTGAAGTAGGATTCTCAAATTATATGTTTTTGTTTCTCCTAAATTGTTTCTCAATCAAGCATGAAGTTGAGTCTTAGATCAAGGAATGAAAGAGATGGGTGCAATCTCTTCTATTTAATAAATAAGAAGAGGCTGCTAGATATTCCATCCTTAGGAAATTGTGAGCAACGCATTATTAGAGCAGACCAGCTTGCTCTTACTTCCTCCTGGGTCATTGTCTATTTATAGTGAAACATTCCTCATGTCTAGGGTATTGGCTATTCAGATGATGTTCTGATTTTCAATCAAAAAGGGAATTCTCTTTAAAGGGAATCAGTATTAAATATTCATCAAGGGCAGAAATTATTTGGAAAATATGGGCTTTGAAAATGCCAGGATCTTACTCACAACCCCAAAGTCTGTCAGTGCTTCGTAATTTGAATTGAACTGAATTTTTATTGAATTCAGTTTCAAAGACAGGGAAGGTTACTAGAGTTGGGAAGTCTCCCAAAGGCAAATAGTCCACTTCCCATGAAAGCACAGCTTTATGCTATCCTTAATAAACTCCAGAGCATAAGAGCAGAGGAGGCTGGGGACCTAACTTTTAATAGAAGTCAACACCAACATCTCAAGGATGATCTAAAGTTACTCAGAGGTCAATGGGGAAGAAAAACTGAATATCATAGACAGGTATGAAAGGTTAGAGACTCATTGACACTTGGTTCAGAGCCTGGAGTTGGGAACTTAAGTTGGGTGGATACATTTCAACAAATGTTTATACAATACCTAACAGAGTTAGGACAGAAATGCAAATTGATTTACTGCAGGGAAACCAACATGTAAATAGCTGTCCAAATTCAAGATCATATGTGCCTTGGGAGCAAAAAGAGAGAGAAGGATTAAATCTAGAAGAAGAATCATTAAGATGTTCTCCGGGAGAAAATATTTGAGAAGAAAAAGTTAACTCTGTTGATGCTAAATGCAGACATGAAGTCTGCATATCAGTGTCTTGGGCTATGAACCTTGAGCTAGAATAGGCCAGACAACTTTAGGCAGGCATATTTGAAAGCACCACAGAGCCTTCCTGAAATAGTTACTGAAACACTACTATTTCATAAATGTCTCAGCATCACATCTCTTTCTATGCCAGCTTATCTTTCATAACACTTTGACAATAAAAAGGAGAGAGCTTTGTAAAAGCCACAGCTGTAGATGTGAGACTTCCAGTTAAAAATTTTATCAAATCAAATTGGCAGTTTTTTTTAAATAAGTTGATGTGACGTCCTTTAGAGTTTAAGAGAGTGACTGAGTGTTCAGGCTTTAGGGAAGATGTCCTGGAGTTTGGGGAAACACCCCAAAAGGACATCAACAAAATATTCTATAAACACTGGCTTGATTCATTAACTAAATAAATTCATCAACATATTTTAAAAATAAAAATAGAAAAATAAATTTCACAAAAGAAAGAAATGAAAAGAGGCATTTCTAACTCCTTTTAGATGGGCTCTTTCTCCAGCAAATTCAAACACAAATGAAGAATTGAGCTCAGGTGAAACTAGAGCCACTTACTCTCACTCTCAATCTAGGCGTGAAAGCTCATAACTCTTTGAGGAATTGCAAAGAGTATTCTTTTCAATTCTGCCTCCTTCGCAGTATTTTCCCCATCCCTTCCCTTCTGTCTTCTAGATCTCATTAGAACAACCCAGTTATTTTGATAAAGTCATTAGTAAAATAATGGAACCAAATTGAAGTTCAAACCTTTATTAAGAACCTACCATGTACCAGCTACTGAGCTTAGAGCCAGCATTATCACCATCATAATCAAATATATGTCTCTTATAGCCACATTTTACTAATACCTTGATTTCCCCCTTTTAATTCAGAGAACTTTGAGACATTCAGTGGTTAAGTAAATTGCTTAAGACACATAGTAGGAAATGAAAGACATGATATTCATGAGCATGACACCACATTGCAGAGGATGGGTTCCCACATATAGCACTTCAGTTTCATTGTGACATAATTTTCTTTTTCTTTGAGAATTCCACATCTAGCAAAATGATCTTAGGGTAGTAGCTCATTCTAAGCATGCTGAAATTCCCTTCAAATCAAGTACAACATTGGAATATATTCCTCCTTGAATCCAACTTAGGCAACCATGAGCTGAACTAGTTTTGAGATGGATGTACTGTGTAGTGTAGACGGAAGTTTCTGTCCTGCCAGGTCCCACAGCCGTTTAGTCCCAACAAAACACACAGAGGCCTATACTAATTATAAACTGGTTGGCCTATTAGCTCAAGCTTATTATTAACTAGCTCTTACAATGAACCCATAATTATTATTTATGTTTAGCCACATGGCTTGGTACCTTACTCAGTGAGGCGTTCTCATCTTGCTTCCTCTCTATCTGGCTGGTGACTGCAGACTGAGCCTTTTGTCTTCCCAGAATTCTCCTAGCCTTGTTGCCCTGCCTATACTTCCTGCCTAGCTACTGGCCAATCAACATTTTATTAAATCAATACAAGTGACAAGCTTTACAGGGTACACAAGCACAGCAGTATAGCGCTCATCTCATCCTTATTATTACAGTTGGAAGTAAGAGAGCTCTTGCTGCCCCCATCTGACCACAGGGTGGGATGAGATATACAACAATTGAGATTGGAGCAGGAAGATGTCAAAGAGAGATCTAGAATTTAGAATCATTTACTGAATCCAGTCCTGTTGACCAAGTTGTTTCTTGCATTGAGAAGTACCATTGAGAGACAAGCTATACATTTTTCTATCCCTTATCCTTAATGTCTGGGACAGAGTAGCTATCCAGTATGCATTTATTGAATAAGTGAATGAAAAATCACATAAGTGAAATAGTAGAGAATGGAAGAAAGGGGGATAAAAAAAGATAAATAAACCAACCTACTAACCATACCCTCTTACTTGGTGTCATTGGCTCTACTTTCAATGTGAGAAATGGTGAGACTGAGAGAGTCACCTAACCTCCCAGCACAATCCAGCTTTTCTGCCTCCCAGGCTTCCTGATCTAACATTTCCTGTTCATGTTTTCCTCGACTGAGACAATGTCAAACGCTCTTGCTCCTTCCAACCAGTTCAGTTCTAGTTTTGAAACACACAGCAGCTATTGGAAAAATGCAAAATTATACTTCTAAGACATCATACAAACAAGTGAGAGTCAAAATACATCATAGAATGCTATGACGTACAAATAGATAAGAACTGGGCTGATAAAAAGTCAACAACTTTTCTCCATCTTCTGTCAAGAGCAGAATGGAACAGGAGCTTCGAGCAGAAATGTTCTCTGACACGCTTCTGCACTGTCAGATCCACTGTGCCTAAATAAGCTACCTGTTTTTCATTCTACCGTCTCATACCTAACGGCTAACAAGTGCAGAAAAAGGGGTCATTAAAATGTGAGATGGAAGTCCACTCAAAATATACTGAAAGAAAGACTTCAAGATGCCTTTTGTGGTCTATGGTGTCTCTGGTTAGTGTGTATCCCCCTGTAGCATTCAATATAGCAGGTTAGATTCCTAGATACAGAAACTCCCAAATCAAATAAGACATTATGTTCACTTCTTCTTCTCCCATCCACTCCCATTCCCTTTGTCCCAATAACCTAGGTTTTTGTGGATCGGTTTGTGTGGATCAAAAGCAGTGAGATGAAGTGTGTTTCTAGAGATAGCTGTACAAAAGTGTAGCAAACCAGGAGAGGAGTGGTTTTCCCACACTGCATCATTGTACAGAACTGGGGGTTTCAGAGAAAAATATTTTCTGATCTCACTCCATCTTCCAGATCTTGAAGAACTTCTCTCCACAGAGAAAAGCCAGAGAGACAGTTTTCTTTTGAGCTGTGCTTCTCAGCCTCTGGAAAGCCATACTCTTCTATGATAAACCTGAGCACCAGGACTCCAAGATCCTTATGTATCTCCAGTGGGGCATCCCTCCCCCGGCCGTTAATGGGCACTTTTTGATCAAACTTTCCAGAGGAAAAAAATTAACCTAGAAGACTGTGAAAATGTTGCTTTCTGTGTTATGAAAACTATAGATATATTTACTTCCCAGGTATAGAATTATTGTATGGTATTAAGTACATGCATTCCAATGTGTACTCAGTGTGGACACAGGCCCACCCAAAGGGGAAGGACTACTACCTGTCTCCACATGGCCCTGAGAGTCACTGATGAAGTTCACCCTTTACTCGATTTCTCTGGTCCCTACCTAGCCCCTTAATGCTCTCATCATGCGTCTTCCCTTTGTTTCCCTTTGGTCCTTCTTCATTTTCCATATTTAGGAATAATTATCTCCTTACTGATTTCTCTTTCTCTTTTCTCTCTCTAACTCCTTTTCAACTTTGCTACCATTATTGGAATGTAGAGTAAAGATGCTGGTATCAGGACTTTGGTTATGTTGGATGAACAAGGAGGTAAGTTCAGATTTCTTTAGTAAGAACAATTCTGCAACTGAATAAAGTTACAGTTTTTAATTTTTTGTGCACCCTCAGTGGCCATTCTGCATGTGGTACATGTATATATATATATAAGTGTAAGGGTTCTAGAAAGCTCATCTTGCTAATTTTCTTTCTCTGTTAAATATATTAAATGTGGAGATGTCAAGGCCTTCTTCATGACTGAATTAATGATACTGCTGTCTCTACTATATACATCGAGATAACAGATTTTAAAAGCAAAATCTATGTGTGTCTCTTAAAAGACAATATTTTACACAGTGTTGAGAATTTGCCTATTCTTCTTACCACTGAACTTTCCCAATAAATTTGGTTTCCGTCCACTAATATCCAAGTTATGGGATATAGTATATGAGATTATGCATTTCCCCTGACCATCCAAATTTAATATCTGAAAGTTCTGGTTTTCAAGTCATTGCAGAGGTTTCCCCAGAATAACTAAAAAACATTTTTATGGGGTATTTGGAAAATAGAAATTTTAACTAATCATAATATTTCATCTATTTTAAAAGCATTTTTGGAATGGCTAGGAGTAACAAAACTCAGAGAGTCAGGTTGTTAATAGATCATCTCTACACACTGAGTTAGAAACCATAAGAGCAATCTCATGTTTTAAATGGACTCAAAATGTCTAGCAATATGGTAATATAATGTACATAATTCTAACCACAAGTTCTTTACCTGTTTCCATTTTGGATTCTTATAACAATGAGATAATTGAACATTTTTATACTTTGCAAAGACATTAGAAAAAAATTTTGATTGTGATTTTTTTCCAGTGGCAAATATAAGAATGTAAAACTAAGTCCAGCAGGCCCATGATAAACTCCAAATTTCAAACTGAGAGGAAAATTGCCATGCTGATAGCCTGGCATAAAACACTTTTCCTAAAATATAGAGAGCCTATGCGTATCATCAAAGGGAAAATAACAAGAAGAAAATAGGAATAAGATATAAAAGTTCACTTTGCAAGTAGACATGTAAAATATTGTCTAAAGCATCAGAGATAATGGCATGCCAATTTTTAGCAAGTTGACCCAAAACTTAAAAATTGATATAATGAATGCCAAGATGTTTTGGGAAAATAGAAACACTTAATTTACAATGGGTGCTGTAGGCTGATACACGTTATAAGGAACAATTTGATCATAATATCTTCAGTTTTGAAGTGCACCTATCTTTGACCACAATATTCCATTCCTAGGACTTTTGCACTGCAGTTAAACATTTACAATTATGTAAAGAAAAGTGAATGTGCCTTACTTGTAGCTGTATAAGACTAGGAATGATCTAAATATCTGTCAGTGGAAAGATCAACTAAGTTAGCTAGGATATGCCTGTGAAGAGATGTTCTGCCCTCAACACAGTGCTTAAGCGTTTAATGACTTCTGGAAGGTTAAGCTTGGAGTAAGAAGAGAAGACAGAAAGCCATAGCATCTGAGGTGTCCTGAGAAGCAATTAGAAGCATTAGAGATTTATTAGGGAATACCTATGATGGATGGATATAGAGAGTAAGAGCCTATGATCACTGGGTGTGATAGTAAAAGCCTTCGGGCTGTGCCATGGGTCTAACACCTAGAAAAGAAGCTGGAAAGAAAAGGAGGATAGAGTTGAAGGAACCTCAGACTAAAAAACTATTCTGAGGTCTCAGCTAGGCTAATGGGGAGCCCAGGGGCTAAGATTGCCAACCCTAAGTAGAGAAGATAAGACCTTGTTGGGCAGAAATGCCTCAAACCTGGCAGCCCCACTATACCTAGGTATTAACCTGTAGCATCTCTAGAAAGCATGACCTTAGTATGAATGCTAGGCAACCCATCGATGCAAAGCTACCCCCTACTTCTCTGACAGGTTCCTTCCATTGCTATCAGAAAGGAGCTTTAGTTTTTATAATATTTATTTGCATTAAGCTTTTTTCAAAATATACATCAAATGATTGTAAAACTAGGGAAAAACAGTTATACACCAACCTTATTACTTTTCTTCCACTGTTCAAATTAGAGTTGGTTGAAATCTCTAAAATTAAGAATCTAGGTAAGTTCTGTTCTAAAGGTATTAAGGATTGCTGTAATTACTTTCTGGTTTGATCCATGCAGCAATGTCTCAACTCTGAAATGTGGAGCGCAGCAAGTCATTGCTTGAGAAGATGTGAAACAGAGGTGCCCACACAGACAACCAGTTCTTTCAGTTAGTAGTCAGCAGTGTGGGGAAAGGAGTTCTACAGCAGCATAAAGGCTTGGGATAAGGTCTTCTTCCTTCTCTATAAAGTACTGACATAAAGACATGATATGGAAAACAATAGACAGAGACATGGAGCCCGAGAGAGAAAGGCTGAGGATGTTGCTTAGCTGTAGAGCTACAATGAGGTCCTTGCTTAAGGGCCCAGCATCACAGATAAAGAAAGAGGAAGAGAGGTAGAAAATGAACAGCCTGCTTACCTGAATTGAAAATATCCTTGTCCTTTGATGAAGAAAATCTAGAGGTATGGTGTGCCAAAATCCCCATACATATGCAAAAATTTATAATTCTTAAATGTAATTCCCACAAGCATCTAGCTATTATTACCAAAACACACACACACACACACACACACACACAGAACAGATTTTCCCCCCACAGGATAGTGAACGTTTTCAGATGAAACATTTTGCAGTCCTCCAGTAAGCATATTATGAGAGTTTGTGTTATAGCAGATGTGTAGCAAACAGTTCATACTGACAAAAAATAGATAAATAAAAACTACAGTTGTAAATCTTCAAAAGTGGGTGATCTGTTGCTTGTCTGACAGGATACACATTCCATTTTTATTAGGAAATTAGGGCCTTTGCAAATGACAGATGGGTGTGCCAACCACATCTTCCTTGCCTCTTAATAAGCATATTTAATTCTGTTTGTGCAATGTTTACTTGCTTAGATCAGTAACTGCTTTTTTATTTCTCTCCAACTTATGCTGTACGAATTTTGTCTATGCCTGACATCCAGAGTATTAACCATTTCTACCTCGCAGCTGCTCAAGGAACGGCAAGCAACAACCATCCTCCTGGAGAATTATTGCACCTGCTGTGGAGGCAGGCCAGACCTCTGCAGGTTCTCCAACTGAGCTATTACACTGAGAAGTTCCTTATAAGATTCTTGTTTTAGACCCAGCAATCAGGGGTCACCAAGGAACATCAGGCATGACAGACAACTCTGGAGGCATATAGAGCCCTGGGACTTTTGTTCCCCTAAAAATGATGTCTCTCGGGATATCATATAATATGAAGCCTGAATGGCTCTATATTAACTTGAGTACTCTTATCTTTCATTTCCATTTCTCTTGTTTCTTTTGTTAGTCTTTTCTGGGTTGTTTGTTTTGATGACTCAGTCCAGTACCTCTGAGAATGTACCTGTGATGAGCTATAAATTAAATAGCAAAGTCTCTGACCACTACTGGCAGAAAAAAAGACAAAATGAAGGTCAATCTAGAGGGTCATCCAACCATCTTAAAGTTAATGGCACTACAAAACAGTGTTTGACAAAATACCCCACCCCTTCTCTAATCCACTCTCCAACCTCAGTTCAGAATGGCTCAGGCTATCCAATGTGGTAGCCACTGTGGATATGTGGCTATTTCACCTTGTTTAAATGAATTTCATAGTGTTCATCAGTATTAAGAAAAATGGAAATCATATAGGTAGTGTCTTTTAACTGGATATTAGTAGGAAGGTATGCATACTAGGTAAAACAGTTACTGTCTTTTACTTTAGGACCAGGTTGAGTATTCTAAGGGTCTTATATTTCTCTACTTAAATGATAGTAGAAGAAAAGATGTCTAAACAAATCCCTAAGAATCTATCTTCTACTGGTGAATCTGTCGCAGACAACTGATCACTCAGATATCATGTCAGAAAACTAATTGTTTCAGTCTCTGCTAACAACATGCAGTGTTGTCTACTAGAAGACTGGAAGATACTCATGACAAAAAAAAAATGTTCTCTTCTCAACCTCCAATAAACACAAAAGCTTTGGGAGAGACGATATAGTCAACCCTGCACAATATACTATGAGACCCTCACAGATGCCGCTCTACACAAGAATAAAATGAAGACATGGATGCTCTCATGAACTTCCTGAAGAGTGCATCATGGGAATTATTCCAAGGCTTAATGCGTCAAACATGCCCACAAGCGTTAGCAACTCAGCACAGTAAAGTTCATACTGTAGCTAGAATACCTGGACAAAATAGTTCTAGGCTTTTTTTTTCCAAATTAAATTCAACATCAGATTTTTCTCTTTCAGTCAAACATTTGCTAACAAAGCTGCAAACCATGGCAGAATGCAGTTTTCAGAAGTGTGACTATGGATGCGTTCATTTTTTCTTTCAATGACCAACTCATAGGTCTAACACTTAGGGTCAGTCCACATATATACATCACCTCTTATTCTCTAGAGGCACCAGAAATAAGGCATCTGAAATCTTGGCAGAGAGTCAGGATTTTTGCAGAAACAAAAAAAAAGCATAAGTTGTTTTCTAAGTTAAGAGAAATGCAACAGGAGGTACAGACATCTGAAGATGTACCCCTTCTGAATGTGCATTGCCACCATTGTCTGTGCCCTACAGTGAATTTGCCCTTTGAGCCCAGGTCCCTCCTTAAATCCACCCTAACACAGTGCTCTTCAAGCTACCAGCAATTCTTTTATTTGAACCAGCATCCTTATTCTATCTGTATGCATCATGGTTCTTCATTTAATAACACATTGATAAAGGCATGAACCGTGTCAACCAAGACATGTGGGAGACGAAGAAAAATTTAAAAGTTTCATGAAAACACTGTGTCCTTTCCCTTATGCCCTAGTCCTCTCGCTCAAGTATTAAATTTGATTCACAAGCCGATTTATTATGTTCTTTAAAGGAAACTGGAGTTAAGTCATTAGTTTAAAAAACCAATCAGGTTTGGCATGATTGTTGCTTCCGATCATGTGCTAAGGATGCTGGGCTACAGAGGAAGCTCCTGGGTCAAAAAGGCAAACAAACAAACCAGGAAGGGAAGAAGGCAGGAGAAAGGGAAGTTCTCTCAAATATGAGGAAGGAGGAAGGGAGAAAATTCTTCTTGCATGTAAAGATTTCTGGGACATCCCTGTCTCTGTGCACTTGACAGGACAATAGTGCCACTGTCCCTCCACATTGACCAAACACTGCAGTGTTTCCATCAGCTTCTGCAAAACATAGTAGAGGTGGCGGAGACCTAACCAGTGACGATTTCTTCTTTTGCCTTACTGAAGAGAGCAGAAATAATCTTTCCTTACCCAGATTCATGCTGTCCCTACTTGAGTCACAAGTGAGCCTCGTTTAGAATTTCCACATCATACACTTATGTGAAATGGTTTTTAGGTGATTGTTTAGGCCCTTAGGCAAGGAATGTCCTCATCTGTTATACCCTAGGCATGCCGTTACTTTTAGAGGCACATCCATCAATGCATGCATGAGAATATAGACAAAAAGAGGAACAGGGTGTAACTGGGTGTTATAATTAGACAGCCAAGACATCATATTGCACTTCTCCTTTAATGGTCTTAAAAGCTACTTGACAAGTCCCCTTTATTAAACTTGCAGTTACCCTAATTTGGAGACACTTTTGAGAAATCAATCAATTTGGTTTATGTAACCCTGGCAACCTAGAACGGATTCATTTTTATGAGTATCGAGCTGTGTTTCAGATGCACTGAGGACAGCTTTCCTTGTAGCAATAACACAGTGCCATTCTGTGTGCCAATCCATTGCCCCTCCTCCAAAGAGACGCACATTCTCCTTGTTCTCTGACCAGGTCTGTTGTTAGCAGATCCACATCATAGACACTAGTAAAAATAAAATGTCTTCCCCAGCTTTTGTAGCAAGTCACTCACAGAGTAAGAAATGAATTGAAATGTTTTGGTACTTACAGTATTGCTATGCTGATGTTGCCTTCTTTTCCAGCTCCTATGAATTAAATAAGGAAAACCAAGAACAGACCATTGGCCACCTTTGGCTATACAGCTACTTCTGGGGGAAGAGCAGAAACTTATAACCATGTCTATTCCTGCTTACTGTTCTGTTGTTTGCCACAAAGAAGTAAACACTTTCTATTTTCTCCTTTTATCTGATTGGGGATATTTAAAAACCAAAAGATACAGATATTTTGAAATTGGAGCAGATAATCTTTCTCGAAGCATTGAATGGGAACCCCTTAAACATAAATTAACACCTTGTTTTTCTTTCTCTTGGTTTTCACTGGTGTCTGAATCAATACACTGCTGTTTCCCTGGATACGCAAAATCAAACAGACCTTTTGATCCCATCCCATCATGTCTGAACTGCAAACTATTTTGAGCATCGTTCTTGTTCATTTCCTTCCACCCATGTCTACTTAGGGCAGCAGCAGCCGTCTACAGCAATGCATCCTCTTGGATAATGCATTGTAATCTCAATCTCTCTCTCTCTCTCTCTCTCTTCTCTCTCTCTCCCTCCCTCTCTTCCTCTTCCTCTCTCTCTCTCTTTCTCTCTAATTCTGTTTCACATAGTCATTTCTCATGTTCTGTTGGAAACCCAAAAAAAATTCATTCCACACTATCATCCCTTTGTCCTAACCAGAACAACTCGATCGTGTTGAAGAAGGCATGAACCATATCAACCAAGACATGAAGGAGGCCGAGAAAAATTTAAAAGATTTAGGGAAATGCTGTGGCCTTTTCATATGTCCTTGTAACAAGTAGGTACTGGGTACCAGCTCTAATCTGTGGCGTCCAGTTTTTTTCTTTCTTTCTTTTCTTTTTTGGTTTTTCTTTTTTAATGTCAAAGTGAATGTCTGAAGTTTTGTCTTTTTTTTCTTTGTCCTTTTCCATCTGCTTCATTCTGTGGGGATAAAATACTTGTGTTTAATCAGAACAACTGGAACGCATTGAGGAAGGGATGGACCAAATCAATAAGGACATGAAAGAAGCAGAAAAGAATTTGACGGACCTAGGAAAATTCTGCGGGCTTTGTGTGTGTCCCTGTAACAAGTAGGTGCTGCCTGCCTGCCTGAAGCTTTGGTTTTCCCAAGGCTCATCTCCAAGCCTTGACTAGCTCATTCCTGCAGGCTCATAGGCAGGATGAGCATGTGGCATGCAGAACAGATCAATACCGTCTCCAATGCATTCATCTCATAGCATAGATAATACTAGTGGGAGTTACTGTTGATGCATTAAAAATCAGGCATACTACAGTGGAAGCCTCACTATCAGCAATTTTATTGATGAACATTTCAACATTTTCCAGAAAGTGTACTTTGAGACAGAGGCACTCAGGGCACATTGTTTTCCTCAGTCCCAAGAATGAAAACTATAGGTTTAGAAAAGACTTGGGGTAAGTGTGGAGAGTTAGAAATGCATGTATCAAGGTTTGGTGTTTTTTTTTTTTTCTCAGAAGTAAAAGATACAGGCTAATTTGGCCCAAGTAAGCCTCTGCAAGTCAAAGTGTGTGGCAGATTGCCTCTTGACTGCCCACACAGCTCCTGAATTTGGTCACGAGGTGCTATAGCCTCATTTGGTGCAAAGGCATCCTCCTCAGTGAGATGCAGTAGTGCCCATCCCAAATTAGACCCAACTCCTCCAACTCTTCCTCTTGGAAGATCTGCCTGTACACTGGCTGAAATGTTGAAATGTGTAGATTTTGCATGCACGACATCACAAAACATTTAACTGTTCTCAAGGTTCCGCAGCGCTTTTTTGGAATGTGGCGGAAATGTGACATGTGGTTATCAAGAAAGAACCCAAAACTCGAGGGTTCTAGAAGATAATTTCATTCGGCTAGCAGTGGGGGGGAAATGCATGAGTGGATTGCCCAACATGCATTTGGAAACTTAAACTCGTTACCTGAACTCCCTCTCCTCTCCCCCTTTCCCTCTTTAAAAAAAAAAGCCTTTTACCCAAAAGCTCTCCTGATCCTCGCTTTTAGAAATAGAAATTGATGTAATTTTGAGCAGATTATATGACCATTCATATCTTTTAAACTTTGAGGCTGATTTGAAATATCCCACTTCCTGCTTAGGAGGGGAGGGGCTCATTTTACCATAAATAAAAAACATGTTTTTTTTTAAAAAAAAATGAATAAATAAAATAATTCTCTACAGTAAAACCTGGCTAACTGGAATCCAGCTCACTGGAACCCTCAGCTGCCCAACACTTTTGCCACCTTTCTGATTTTAGCCAAAGAAAAGTGGTACAGGAGTAGTGGGAGGGGGCAGTCAGCCCAGATCTGAAATGTTTTGTTTTCCGGGACATCTAGCTCATGGGCAGTGTCTCACATAGTCTCTACTCCACACTCCCTTCCTATAAGGAAATTCATAAGTGACAAATTAGAGCTGATTTTAAAAGGTCATCAGACACATCAATATAAGCCATGACAGTGGGAAGATTAGATTGTGCCCATACCCAAAGACTCCTAAAGAGAAAATTAGCTCAAGAAGTTGGGAAAGATGTTTACCAATTACCCTTAAAACAAAATTTTCCCCCCAGAATCTACTGTTCACTAGTAAAACCATAGAATTATCCAAAAATGACTCATGGGCAAGCATTTCAGTTAGTCAAGATTTGACTGTAAACCCTTTTCAGAGCCAACTTACCCCACATTTGGAGTGAATTTCAACAGACATCCCTCCCACCCCTTCATCATTGTGTGTGAAGAAAGGGGGAAGGTAGGGCTCCTTGAGCGGGCTCCTTGGGTTCTGAAGAAACATGACCCCATACTAAATCCATATATAAGTGGTCCCTAATACCTTAATTCTAAAGAGACCCTAATTGAGCTTCAAAGCTTGAGTGAAGTGTTCCCTAATGTGTGTAAATAATGCTTTAAAAACCATGTGTCACAACGCAGTGGCTGGTGGTGCCCTGGACTCTCTGGGGGCTTTGCCCTGTCTCGGCATGTTTCGAAGGACTATGGTAGATGTACGGCCGTAATGTGAGTCTGTGCAGCGTTGTTGGTGCAGTGGTTTGCCTTCTCTTTGGAAACGCATATTTTCCTTTCCTTTGACCTTGCCAAAGATGGTATAGCAGACATTTTACATAGCAGAAAACATCACAAAGTCCAAACAGCTTCTTGCAATCCAAAAGGGAGCCAATGGGGAGGTGGGCTGGAGAAATAAACTCTCTTAACTATATTGAAACTTCTTTTGGTGACCTTGTACCATTCATGGAGTGGGCCCATGGCCCTTTGGTGCAGTAAGTTGTGACAGTAAATTGTGGGAGCTGCTGAAATCGCATTGGTGCATTTCCCAGTTTGTCACCATGGTTTCCTGATCCTCAATCCACAAGGATTAAAGCCAGTTTAAGAAATGGCTTTGGCCCTCTAGTGAGAGAAAGAAGGGGAAGGGGGAATTAAATTTTGGTGCCTTAGAATAAAAACTGTGAAATGGGACCAAAGGATGTATGTTGTTCTTGGACTCATTAGCATGTGGTTTCTACTATGCAAAGAACCTAGAAACATCTTTGATTGCCTTAAATTACAACACACCCACCAAAATATGCTCTATATGTTTCTATTGGGCACAACAGGTATGCCTGGATTTTAAGTTTTGTTCCAAGGCAGGTCAGAGAAATGTAGCCCATGGAGAACACACTAGTTCCAAACCACTCTCCCCTATCATAATCCAGGATAGTTTAAAGTAGGAATCTGTATGTACACTACCCTACCCTTTGGCCCAACCAAGAAGCTAATGAACTGCGTTTCAAATCATCATGAAGGCTATTACTGTCCTGCTAGTGCCTATTTCGAGAATGGTCAACTTCTGGAGTAGTTTGGCTTAAATGAGAATGCTTCACTTTCTACTCATGCCTGTAGCTGGTGCATGAAGAAGACACAGGGTGGGCTGGGGTTCCTTTTTGGTGCTAGATGGCTTGTTTTCTCTTCTATTTTCCTGCATTCATTTCACTATGCTTCTTTTACTTTTTGTCTCTGTGGACAAAGGTTTGTACATCAACCCTGGATGTATGGTGACTGTTTGGAAGTACCGATATATTATCAAATTCAAAGCACTATAGAGGTAGCCCAAAGACCATCACCCTTGGCCAACCACCAATCCTGTGTGTCTTTCATGAAGCATTGGAAATGTAGTTCACACATTCGTTGGGGGAAATTATATCAAACAGAGATCGTTGCATGATAATGTGTTAAAAACTTGGTCAAGTATGTTTTTCTTCATGATTCTGTGTTACTGTGGTGTAATGTACACCCTCTACTTGGCAGTCTTGTTTTGTGTCTGTCTGCCAGTATGTTTTTTCTGTGTTTTGTGTCTCAAATTATAACCATGTCACTGAAATAGAACTGAATGTTCTCCAGCTATCTTAAGCCTTATCCAATTAAACTATAAAACAAACCAAAGATAAGTCTTGACCACTGAAATTGGCTCAATTGAAAATAAAATACTGAATAGCTGAGGCGTGGTGGTGGCCAACTGTTTGGGTCCAGATTATGATATATCGGTATTCTCTAATGCCTCAATTTAAAACTCATTTGCTTGGTTCGGTTCTTTGCTTAAAGAATTGGTCATGTCTGTGAGCTTGCTGCTCCACCCTGTGCTTTGTCACTCACCCAATTTTTTGCATAGGCTTAAATCCAGTGATGCTTATAAAAAAGCCTGGGGCAATAATCAGGATGGAGTAGTGGCCAGCCAGCCTGCTCGTGTGGTGGATGAACGGGAGCAGATGGCCATCAGTGGTGGCTTCATCCGCAGGTGAGTTTCCTTCATTTCTCTGTTGATGGATAACCAGCACTGAACTATTGTATCTTCTTCCACAAAGAATATTTGGGCTCCTTCGTGGGGCTAGAACTAGATTCATGATACCCTCACTGATTTCTCTAGTTTTGGGCTGGGTACTCGAGGCACATCCATCCACCTCCATGAGATAGTCCAACAAAGAGCTTAGCTTGGATTTCTTCATGGTGATGAAGGTGTCAAGAAGACAAGACCCAAGGCACAACATCCTTACAAATTGTGGTTTGGGTGCTATCTGAATCAGAGTGGTTGTGGAAAGGCATTGGATGACATGGGTTTATTTTAGGCAAGCTGATTAAAGAGACTGTTACAGAGGCATGTTAAACAGCATGTGTGATGCAGGATTTATAGCCTAGTAGTAGCAGGGAACTGTTACCATTCAGTCCTCAGAAGATAGGCGCAAGGACTATTACCAGAACCCAACAATTATGACTACAAAAGGGTACTATGGTAGTGAAATGTGGTCACAGCCACAGTTGGCTAGAATTAGAAAGGGAAAGAAATGCCCCAAGGCCTGCTTCTCTTGTTCTCCAGTCTCCTTCAGTGCAAAGCCCATTGGAAGTCAGAACAAACAAAAATGCTAGCTTCACAGGGCACAGAACACAGAAAGTCAAAGAACTGATCTGAGTGGGAAAAAGAGAGAGAGAGAAAATTAGATGTACATTAGCCACTTCTTTTGAGATCTAGAAGGAAACACCAATTTGAGTATCTTTTTAATAACTATTCAAACTTAAATACCTATTTTTAAAATCTCAAGTTACATAAATCAGCCCAATATCTCAGCTCTGAGGAAACAACCAAGCAGAAAACCAGCCAAATATTTTCAATGAAAAGGGAAAGATCATAGTACTTATATTTTTGGGGCCCCGACCCCAGTTCATTCCACACTATCATCCCTTTGTCTTAACCAAAACAACTTAATTTTGTCAAAGAAAGCATAAACTATGACAATTAAGACATATTTAGATGACTACATACGTAGGCCAGCAATTCTCAATCTGTGGATAGCAACTCCTTAGGCAAACATCTGTCTCCAAAAGTATTTACATTATGATCCATAACAGTAGCAAAATTACAATTATGAAGTCACAACAAAAAGAATTTTATGGTTGGGGGTCACCACAACATGAGGAACTGTATTAAAGGGTCATGGCATTAGGAAGGCTGAGAATCACTGGTGTAGACTGTCATACCAGGACTCAACATAGGTAAGAGTCATTGTAGCTAAGTCATTGTACCCTAAGTCATTGTAGCTGTTGACCAACCGATACTACTGTGATTCAAATGTGATTCATAAGGTGTAGGGTCTCGATTTGCACCTGTAGCCCTATAGATTCCAATTCCAGTTCTGCCTCTAAATGATTCTGAAGTCAGTGGCTATATTAGTATCAACTAAGGGAATTAAGAAGAAAGAAAGGAGAAAGGGAAGGAGCTATGGAGGGACTAGTGCCTGTACCAAGCACACAGCAACTGAATCCACACAGCTTAACACTGACACAAGCAAGCGCCTATGATTTGTAAGGCTTGGGTGATTTTGCTGTGTATTGGGACCGGAAATGATTACACAGAGGAATTTGTTCATTGTTGATGATCATTCAAATGAAATGTAAATAGTAGGAGGTTCTCTCTTAATTTTTTAAAATGTTCTCTGGCTTGGGCTAATATATATTTTAGTGAAGCCAAGCGTAGCGGCTCAGGACTGTAACCCCAACATTCAGGAGGCCTGGGGGCTCAAATCCAGTTTGGGCTATATATGGAAACAAGGCTTCAAGCAAAACAAAATGAACAAAAGAACAAATAAGCCAGTGCACTCTGGGAATTGCTGTGGGGAAAGGTGTTTAACCCTCCAATTTTTAGCTCATTACTGAAACTAGTAAGAGGATTCTGTAATTAGTGCCTTCTGTTTGCAGTGAGATGCCTTCTGTTGGCAATAGAGTACCTTCTTAACCTTCAAGTTGGCCTGTAGAAAGGTGGTAAAATGCTTTGTGAACCAGCTCCTGTCCTTCCGTTCCTACCCATTCAATGGAAACCAGCAGATACACATTTCTCTGCTCTGAAAGCACCTGTTCCAATGCCCCTATCAAACCTATGACCTCACATACGTGTGTACTAAGAATCATCTGAAAAGCGGTTCTCTTTGAATCTCTCGGGAATTCCCAGGATCAAGAGCAGACAGGTTAACACTGATGTTCGCACTGATGTACGTCCCAAGGCAGCAAAGTGATCAAGCACTGTGATTCTATACGTCACTTTCTTTTTTTCATTTACAAGTTGAATCTTGGAGATTTATGTTTCAAAAA
This sequence comes from Ondatra zibethicus, assembly GCA_004026605.1. Lineage (NCBI taxonomy): Eukaryota > Metazoa > Chordata > Mammalia > Rodentia > Cricetidae > Ondatra > Ondatra zibethicus. The sequence continues at coordinate 53,802 of PVIU01009068.1, read as the reverse complement.
CAACAAAACATAGTCTCTACATAATTCTGCCTCTATCCTCTGACCTGGAGTCCCTCAGAATAAATGATTTTATCTTCACAAAAGTAAAATTAAGGTATGGGGTGACTCAGAAATGGCTCAGTGGATAAAACCTTTTTCATTCAAGTGAGTTCAGATGCCCAGAAGCCATGTGAGAACCAGATGTAGCAGTGCACATCTATCATTCTAGTGTACCTGTGATGACATGGGAAGTGGGCTGGAGAAATCCTGAAAGCTCATACATGATATACATGGTAATGAGCAAGATGCTCTAGTAAACATGCTAGAAAGAGGCTGCCCTCTGACTTTTACATGGGTACCATGGCACATACCAGGACTCACACATGAACACACACATACACCTCTCTCTCCCTCTCTCTCTCTCTCTCTCTCTCTCTCTCTCTCTCTCTCTCTCTCTCCCTCTCATACACACACACACACACACACACACACACACACACACAACATAAACCCACATTAAAAATAAGTAAAATAGGCTGGGTGATGATGGGTCATGCTTTTATCCCTGCACTCAGAAGGAAGAGCCAGGCAGGTCTCTGAGTTTGAGACCAGCATGGCCTACAGAGAAAGTTCTAGGAAGGACAGCCAGGAATACACAGAGAAACCTTATCTGGAAAAATAAAAGTAAGTAAGTAAATAAATAAATATGAAACATGGAAGAATGAGGAAATGATGTAGTTTTAGAAATCATAAAAGCAAATAAATATATTTAATTTAATGCCTTCTTTAAAACTGGAAAGTCAAAGCAGGTGTAGAGGGTGCATACCTGCAAGATTAATGCTGGGCAGGATGAGGAGGGTGAATCATGGTCTCCACCTGTCTTAGTTTTATAACCAAATGTTATCAGAGAAAGATACAGAGAGAGAATTCAAGGCTCCCAAATACATTTTTTGCATAAATATGCAAGTCATCTACTATTAAGCTACAAGTTGATCTCAAAACACAGATTTTAAAGTTACATTTGATGTTAAGGCATGTTGGTATATTGAATAAGAGTAAGATAGCTCTTTAGGTAACTGTAGACTTCCCATAAGCTTTATTCCTTAATACCAAATTTCTTCTCACTCTCTGTCTTTCAAACTTACTCTTTGGCTCCCAGGGTAACAAACGATGCCCGGGAAAATGAAATGGATGAGAACCTGGAGCAGGTGAGCGGCATCATTGGCAACCTCCGTCATATGGCCCTAGACATGGGCAATGAGATCGATACCCAGAATCGCCAGATCGACAGGATCATGGAGAAGGTGAGCCCACAGCTATCAGGTGGTAACTACCAGTTACCATCAGGACGGGGACCTCCAGGTGCACTGGTTGCTGGATATATTGCCCTTAATATTTCAAGGCAAAAACATGGGATTCAGTAACAGAACTAGAATGAAGATTAGAATGTAGTTTGGATTTTGATTTATTTCAGTGCTGGGGATTGAGTACAGGGCCTTGGGTATGCTAGAAAAGTCCTCCAGAGCATAGAATTAGATGCAGTCAAGATTTGTCTAAATCTCTCCCATGCCAAGCATGTGCTAGGCACTTAAAACACATGAAAATGAGACAAATCATATTCCCACTGACAAGTCTAAACCATGAAACTGCTCACCATAGAAATCAGACATTAATTCTCTTTCCTTGCATTTTCCTTATCCCCAATACTAGCATGTTGAATATTAATTATAATCTTTAAAACTGTCCAAATACCAACAGGGGGAGATGGGTACATTAAGTGTTTAATAATGATTTTTATGGGTGTAATTTCTGTCCAGCTACTCTTATGTTGTGTGTTTATTCTTTGTGAGACCCTGAAGTTCTTAATATGAGATCTTGAACCTCTTTATATTATCTTTTTCATAGCCAGGAGCAAAGTGGGTTAAGTTTTAGATCTTTTAAGTCACAAAGCTAAGTAGTGGTTTCTTGGTCCCCAAGTATCCTTCCATACCTTGGAGGGATGAATAGACAATATTGCTTCATATATGCTCCAGATAAGCAATATCTGAAAACCAAACATGGCCTGATCAGTAATGAGCCTCACAAATGTCAGAGCTGGCTTGCAAAATATTTTTGCTTTGCTTTTGTCTGCAAGTTACAACGTACTTGCCATGGCTAAGCAGCTTTACTATGATAAAGCTTTTAATGCAGTGGGAGCCAATGCATTTTAGAATAGTATTGAAAAGTTCAAAAAATGCTGGGGCCCATGCAGCCTGACCGAAGCCATTATCACCCCAAAGGAAAAATGAACAAAGAAATAATTGCTGAGCTGTTTTCCAGAAGGAAAACAATCTGAAAAATCAAGAAGTGTTTGTTTTCTATCCGTGGACCAAATTGACTCAGAAGCAAGCAGACAGCTCAACAAAGAACGCAGGGTTCCAGAGAAGAGAGAGTTTCACCCAGATAACGGGGGTCAGCCTTTGAGTTACTGGAACGTGAAAGAGAGAAATATTTATTGCTCCTGCAAAGGCAGCAGAGTCCATCTTCCGCTACCTCTGCAGGTGTAGTTCTCTAGTGTGGCAACGACTTTCTGTATTAAGCCATGTACTGCAAATAAAGGCGTACACAGGAATAACGTTTAAGGAAAAGCCAGGCAACTTGAGGGAAAGTAGCTTCTCTGGTTTGGATCAACCCTAGACCGCTGAGTCACTGAGGTAAAAAGAAGGGGCATAATTGCCTTTTAGTAATTAGTTTGATCAATATTTGAAATAGAAATTCCTCCTCCCCCCCCCACCCCAAATCACAGTCTGGACACAATTTAAACAGAGCCCATTTGAGCCCAGCCCATTATGTTACTGTGCTGCACCATCATTTACAGGGTTTCCCCTTCTCTAGGAAGCTCAGGTCTCTGCTAACTATATTCGAAAGGTTCTGCATGTATAGGGTTGAGATAAAACCATACAGTATGGAAAGCAAAGAGAATTTTCCTCTCTCCTGACCCCATCAGTGATCTTCACCTCACTTCCAGCATCACTATCTTTTCCTGTCAGCATTTGGGCTGAGAGTGAAGTCTGGGGAGTTCCAAACAATAAGAGTTTTCAGATATTCTTAGGGATTTTTAAGAAATTGCTTCGTGTTCTTGCTGATGGGTGCTTATATATACAGTCTTCCAAAGTTACAAACACCCAGTTGTTCCAGAAAACTGGAAATTAGAAGTTTCTATCCCACACTTTCTGCAACCTGGTGCTAAGGGAATAATGGAGACGTTCAAACTTCAAGGTAAAGCCGGAGGAAGTAGATGTGTGAGGTGCAGGCTGGGCAGCCCTCCACGTCTTCTGTCAGTAGGAAACACAGCACCAGAGAACTAAGGCGATTACTTCTAAAAGAGATTTGCTGTTCGCCAGCTCTGTAACCTGAAAGACTGGAGAACAGTTTCACCCTGGAATGTGAATTATCTGATGTAAATAGTAAGCACACAGTTCCAGATGTCTGATCTGGGCCAATACACCACCCACCATGAAGCTGAGGACTCAGAAAGATGGACTCCTTCTAACAATGTCTGGGTTCCCTGGTGAATACTGTGGCCTTTTTACAAAGGGAAATCATGTAGCACATGTTGAAATTTTTAGCGAGCTTAGGATTCTCTAAAATCAAACATGAAAACTGGGGTGGAGTAGCCTCCCTTTAAAAAAAAAATCCTCAAGCACATAAGTACAGTGAACGTAGACGCATTTTCCAAGGGACGTACCTGAACGGAGATTCCATTGTTTTTTGTTGTTATTGTTGTTGGGATTTTTGTTGTTGTTAGTTTGTTATGATTTTGTTTTCTAAAAGGTGCTATTTCTTTTATGTAACATAAGAAAGATTGTGGTACTTTTGTGTCATATATTATAGGTCTGAAATTTGAATGTACTTCAGGGAGAACTTAAAAGCAAGTCACAGGCACCCACTTAAGGTATTCCAGGTCCACCCTGTCCTTGGAGACCATCCCTAGAATAGCCTCTGCTCTACCTAAATATCCTCAAAGCTGCCTTGGGAAGGCCAGGCAGTGCATTCATAAACAAAATGGTCTCCATTTGCCTTCAGAAAGGACATTTCTTTTAAAATGGATTATTTTCTCACTTTAGCTTTTCTGGCTTCAGTCTAGAAACAGCACAACTCAATCTAACAGAACATTTCAAATTGGTCTAAGCTAGTAATTTTCCTTTGTACCAATGTATGATTATTCCTGATACAGTTTGTAGGTACAGAAGAAGGATTTGGGAACTAAATAAAATTGGAGAGATTATCCATTTTCCAAATGAGGCTCCTGGGAATCTGATATATGTGTCTATAGTTCAGAATAATCAGGACAAATCAGTGTTCTCTCTTATGATGTAAATACTCATCTTGAAGCCAACTGCTGATTAACCAAACAGATGGCAGAGAACCATAGCCAGATAATTCAGTTGTGAATAATCTGGAAATATGTTCAACTTTCCAAATCTCTGTTTGAATATGGATGACTCCAGTATCCTAGGAATTTACAAATTTAAATTGAATATAAAAGACCCTACCTAGTAGGGATTGGAAAGTGGAGAAGTATGTGCAGAGCCTGTGGTCAGTGAGTGATAAGCTCATCAGAAAACTAACTCCGGTGTCCCTGGACCACCTGGTAGCTTTCTCCTTGCGAGACTACGGAGTTACAAACAACATGACCACCTGTGACAGGAAAGAGCAACAGCCTCTACTTGCTGACTTACCTTTCTCCATGGTCGTGGTCATGGGAACAGTTAATTTCCTAGGGTTTAATGGTCTAACCTTGTAGCATTCCTAGGTTTCATGCTGTATATACAGTAAGATATAAACCAAAAAGTGAATAGGTTAACCCTAAGGCTGAGAGAAGCAAGGTACAAATTTATGGCAATTGTGCTTTTGTTAAAGATAAACTGGTTACCAAACTCATGGAAGTGAGCCTTCAAAAGGGGCTCTTGAACATTGCTGTCCTTAATGACAACACCCTCTTATGTGGGGCTGCCCCAACAAGAACACCGAAGGAATATTGAATCAATTTGCTTAAATTATAAAAAAAAAAAAGGAAAATGGGCTTAAATGCCAGTAAATAACCTGAACATGCCAAACTTCAGCTCAATAACAATAACTGTAAGATAAGACACAATAAGTACTTAATCTTAGGACTAACATTTTGAAGGTCCATTATATATGTATGCTCAATTAATACATCACAGGAAACCTCTGTAATGGAGTAAGTAAGAGTGTGGTTCCTGAATCCAGGTTCCTTGCATTTTGGCTTTCCCTAAATTACTAAGACTCTATCTGCTTTGCTTCTTTACTTGGAAAAAGTAGCAAATGATCATATGCACCCAATGGCTGATGTCATCCAGGTTTAACGAGTAAAACGCTATTGATGTCACGCTCATTAGCACTATTCTTTACCATGCCCTTCTTGTAAACAAGAAAGTTGAGACCGAAGATGCAATTGGCACAGACAGACTCTGCTGGATAAGTAGGCCAAGAAGGATCTAATGAGTGGTGACAGTTCAGTTCAGTCGAGCAGATAAAACTGCTTTCACAGAACTCGTTGAGTGTTGAGTACCTTTCCAGCATAGAAAGATAAATAATATAACCCTGTCCTCAAAAGGCAGATGCTATTCAGTGAGGGAAGTGGTCAGAAATCCAAGTCAAGTTTCCACCTGATCTTGTCCACTTAAGGCCATAGCAATAATCCCAACAGGATGGGAGAGGTGGGGGAGGGGAAGTAAGAAAAAGGTGATGGTTCTGAATGGGGAAGTTTCAAGGTTGTTTCACAAAACAAGAATTTGAGTGGACTCAGGCGGTGAATGGGACTTTAAGGAGTAATCTAAAACTTCTCTCCTCTTTCCTAGGCTGATTCCAACAAAACCAGAATCGATGAAGCCAACCAACGCGCAACAAAGATGCTCGGAAGTGGTTAAATTTGCCCTCCTTCTGTGCTCTCCTCCAAATGCTGTTGGACAAGAGAGCCCCTTCATGCTTTTCTCATGGTATTACCTAGTAGGTCTTGCACACACATATACACACACACACACACACACACACACACACACACACACAGTTGCCCCATTGTAAGTGTCCTGTGTGGTCTGTCAGCTTCCCAATGATGCTATGTGTCTTTTGTTCTCTCTGGCTCTCTTTCGTTCCAAAGGTTGTACATAGTAGTCATCTGATGGCTCTGATTCCCAACCTAAGATGTCTTGGGTCTCATTTTTTTCTTTTCTCATTGGCGTTTGCTGAATGACAACAATTTAGGAATGCTCAATGTGCTGTTGATTCTCTCAATACACAGTATTGTTCTCGTAAAACTGTGACATTCCACAGAGCTCCTGCCACAGTCCTTTCTTTGGGTGTCAGGCTCTGAATCTTTCCAAATGTGCTGTCTTTGGTTCCTCATGGCTATTATCTGTCCTTATGATTTCATGATTAGACAATGTGAAATTACATAACAGGCATTGCACTAAAAGTGATGTGATTTATGCATTTATGCATGAGAACTAAATAGATTTTTAGATTCCTATTTAAACAAAAACTTTCCATGACAGTAGCATACTGACAAGAAAACACACACAACAGCAACAATAACAAAGCAACAACGCATGCTCAGTATTGGGACACTGTCAAGATTAAGTCATACCAGCAAAACCTGCAGCTGTGTCACGTTTTTCCTGTCAACATACAGACTTACTGGTCATAATCATCCCCTTTTTCTTTTTTTAAACAACAACAAACATGGATTTGACACACCAGTTAATCATTTCTAGCAAAATATGTTTGGCTTAAACTATGTGAAATGGGTGTAATATAGGGTTTGTTCGCTGCTTTTGAAAGCTATGTTTTGGAGACAACACTCTGGCTGTGGAAGGTGTGAAGATGTAGATCTTTGAAGTCTGCCTCTTGTTGATTACTAGTTCCTGTGGTTTGTCATCAGTACAATTCTTTGTTGCTTAATCTAGAGCTATGCACACCAAATTGCTGAGATGTTTAGTAGCTGATAAAGAAACCTTTAAAAATTATATAAATGAATGAAATATAGATAAACTGTGAGATAAATATCATTACAGCATGTATATTAAATCCCTCCTGTCTCCTCCGTTGGTTTGTGAAGTGATTGACATTTTGTAGCTAGTTTAAAATTATTAAAAACTATAGACCCCAGCTATCGGCTCCTGTCTGATATTACACTCATCCTGGAAGACAAAGTCTACATATTCTGTTCAGTTGGTCCTAAGAAGCCAGCTGTATTTAACAAGGACACTGAGTATAGAACCAAAGATGTTCCATTTCAACACAATCCCAATGACGACACCCAACTTGCCTTCGTTCTTAAAACCTGTTCTAGATATATGTGAGATAGTGGATCTATTTACATATTCTTAAGATCGTCAGCACCTCGGTTATATCTCCTTTGGCCTGTTATGGCTAATCGTGTTTTGGACACTTGTAGACAAGTTCTTATGAGAGGAGTTGTCCTTAATTCTCTTATAACTACTCATTTGCCACTATTGTGGTTCTTGGCACCACCACCTCTGCTACACCACCTCCTCACCAAACACTACTTTTCCTTTTCCTACTGCCTGTATCACTTCATTATCTTAACTGGTATGTCTATCCTCACCAACTTCATCATCACCTTTATAATATATAATAAATTATATACATATAGATATATATAACACACACTATAATCACCTCCATTACCTCTGACCCTGTCACCACAATAGCCACAACCACCTGCATCACTGTACCATATGTCCACCATCTCCTATCAGTTCCTCCACCATCACTACTCTCTCTATAACCCATAGTAGTCATGCAAGTGTATTTATCCAGGTTGTTGGTGGTGGATGGGTTATTTACTTTACTCAGGAGTCTCTCCAGGGGTTTGATGAGGGCAGTGAAGAAGCAGGAAGAGCAATGATAAGTCCTTGTCAGAAAGCATTTGCAGGATTTTAGCCTCTTCCAAAGGAGCAACAGCAAGAGCACATCTTTTTCTTAAAATCATGGTAGTGGAGAGGGTGCTAAAAGACAGAAGAGGTGATTATGTACTGCATATGTCAGAACTGACAGGGGGGTCAATATTCAGGCTGTGCAGAATGTGCCAAGCGCCATCTGTTCTCAGCCAAAATGAGTGGGTTTTCACAGGAAAGATGAGTGCAGGCAGTTCGCTTTCAGATGGTCTGGGTAGCATATTTGCTTTGACAATCGCATTCGTCCAGGCTTGGTTTTCTTGTAGTCATCTACTTCTGGCTAATGGAGGATGGACGTCCCAGGGATGACTCTTTACAGATAATATAGCAACCCAAGAAATGTATTAGTAGTATCACAGCTGAACTCTGGAAAGGTTAGCTCTCCTTCCTCCATTCAGGCACTGGCAAAAGACCCTGTTACACAAACTCAGAGGTCGCCCCTGTATCCTCTTGGCAGGTGGTGTTCTTCTTGACTAAATGGCTGTGAGTTACAATGTGGGAGTGAAGGACTGAACCCAAATCCTCTGGAAGAGCACCCAGTGCTCTTAACCACTGAGACATCTCTCCATCCACCTGTTCTCCCTCTTTCATATCCTATAAAATACATATTCTGTGAGCATCAACCTTTTACCTCCCAAAGACGCTCCTGCAGGAGCCAGTGGTTAATCACATGGTAACTCACCTCATGCCAATCACTTGCTTAATGACTGCCCTCACTTCTCTTCTGCCTGTTTTCATTGCTGTTATCTCTATTTTATCCCTAAAATAGGTTTGAACTAGCTTTCCCCAATTTTGTCTCATTGTCTCATTAGCAAGTGGACGCTTGTGCTGACAGCAGAGGGAGAGAAGAAGATAATGCATATTCTCTGTCCATCAGACAGGGGACAGGCTCTGTGCTTGTGGCTTTGTCTCTTCTCTGTTGACTGCAAACTTGGTATTGCTAGTCCCCTTTTGCCAATGAAAACATTAACTTTATTTGAACAAGACATCTCAGCTAGTACATGATAAGATGTGATTCAAACACATGACTCTAGAAGTGTTTGGAAATACATTTCAGGGTTGTGCCTTTGTCACTTCAGCAAGCCAGGAAATTCCAAGAGACACTGGAATCCTCGAGCAGCAAGAAAGACAGAATGATGGATTCTCAGGAGATCCTTGAGAACCTCCTTTTCATTCACTTGCCATAAAAATCACTAAGCTTTAGTATGATTTGGGTCCTGTTGCAAATATTGTGAATATAATAAGGGAAACACGCATTTAGGAAAAATTATTTATTCATTGAAGTAGTTCCATGCCTTCAGACAGAGACTGTAAGAAAGGATGGGGTAGGATGGATGAATAGACGACTCCACTCCCCTGTGATGCGTTCTATGTTGCCTCCCAGAATTCCTCAGATGGATCAATCTCTAGTTGTTCATGTGGTAGCTTACATGATATTGATCTCTTTCTTTATTGGCTGCTGTTTCTTCATCTCTTTTCCACAACCCCACTCAAACTGCCTGCTTTAAACCTGCCTAGGCATCCCAGACTAGGGAAATTTTAATTAAGACAACCCCTTCCTGCAGTGTGTACCTCTCCCATGCATTTCCCTAAACCCTGCTTTGGAGAAATGTGCTACCTTCCACCTACTTCATATTCTGAGTCCATCCTTCTTCTCTGAAATGTACCCATAGCACTTAGACCCTGGCTTTCCTCAGTGGAGAGCAAGACACCACATGTCAACTTGTAAGATTGCTGAAGTGCATTGCGTTCTTGAGGGAACTCCAGTCTCACATACCTCTACCGGCATGCATCATTTTATTTTCCCACAAGCAAACAAACGAAAATTGTTTTGCAGAAGACATTGTGTTCCCTACTACCCAGTAGTAGGTTGTGAATGAAATACTAAGCCACATAAAACTTCTCTAAGCCCCATTCTCATGTGTTTAAGCGATATAACTACAATAAATAATACTCTTGCTCCCTAATTCATGGGGTAGGTAGGAAGATCTAAAGGTATAAGAACCATGAAAATGCCTTGTAAAGTTATGTGCCACCAGGTAGACACAGCGACACTCCTGCGTCTTCTGTTGATACACAGTCAACAACATTGGGGGGTAGAACCAGGCCTTTCTGGTCAGTTCTAATCAGAGAATCTACCTATCATTGATATGGGCATATGATGTTTGCCCAAGATTTCATTTAGCTGTAGATGAGTTAGTTTTATATCTAAGCTGTTCCATGGCCTTATCAGTTCCATCAGAATAGCCCATGAGTTTCCGCTATCCTAATGGATAGTCAGTGCGCTACATTTTCACTAGCAAAGCTTAGTCAGCCTCTGACTTTTACCCAAATAGCATTAAAGTAAAATAATGCTTTTTCCATAATTCATGGCCAAAAACCAGGAGCAACTTATTATGCTGCTGTGAGACACAAATGGTGCCACACCATATAGTTGTTTCCAAATACAGCCTAGAATCCTTTCTTTTGCCAATACTATAAATGACACAGAAAACCTGACCTGAGGCAACTTGATCTGAGGATTATACTGGAGGCTAAGAATTCTTAGCAATTGCTGTGTATCAAATGGTACCTTAAAATATGAAATCATTTACTTAGCTCTCAGTTCTTTGGTGTGGTACTTAGGTTACACCTGACAGAGAGTTCAAATCTTGACTGGTCTGTGATTGTGCCAACTGTGGACCCACTGGGCAGCAATTGACCATCTATTGTTGAGGCTTCCTCTGGCTCTATAGGGCCATTCCTTCTACAAGCCCTTTAGAGTTTGTTGAGATCCTCTTGAGACCCAGACTTCTCGCTTCCAGCCCATCATAGTGGCCAACATCGCTCTCACACCAGTCCACAGCCAAGAGATGAGAAAATAGGTCCAGCCTCTTGGGAAAGCTTTTCAAAGGTTGTGTGTGCTGTGTGCTGGGTTGAAAGGCTACCTTCTCAATCACTCTGACATCCCCAGAGTCATGTAGCGTTTTTTTTTCTCTCCCCTATGTTCTTAGAGTCTAGTAAAAAGAAAGGTGACGGGTGAGTCGTCTTCGTCTTAGAGCACATCCCTGGGAATATTCTCCAAGGCAACCCAAGGAGGGTTTGAAGATCAGAAGAAGGGTGCTAGTAGAGCCGGGGGTGGTGCTGACAGATTGCAGCAGCCTGTTGATGAAACTGACCTTAATCCTGAAATGTCAAAACTAATTCCACTTCCCCAAAGCAGGAGGACTGCAGCCACTACCCTTAACCCCTAAATACCCAGAGCTTGGAAGAAAGCATTTTAAAACCCACAATGGGATTGGATCCTCAGCCAGCATTTGATAAATACCCCTTGTCTAAAACTTCTGTGCCTTCCTTCCCCATCTTTTATTTGTTGCTATTTGTGCAGATTTACACTAGATTTTTTTTTGTGGTAGTCTTTATTTTGCTTTTCTTACCAACCTTTTATGTTCAAAAATATACTGGTCTCTTTGCTAATGGGGCAAACAAGACTGATTAGTCAAGAATGAAAAAGAAATTATGTGTGTCAGAGACAGCGTAAGTATACACAAGATGTTTCCTGGGTGTCTGGAGGCGTGGGGTGTAGGAGGTGACTGCTGTCTTGCATGGCATCGGCTTGCTTCTTAAAAGACTGGCTTGCTTCTTAAAGGAACCATGACAATTGCCAGTTTAGAAAGGATGAAGCAAATGTCCATGGCATGTAATTTTAAACTACAAGAGGCTGTGGAGATAGAAAGTCCCAGAGACCTTAATCTCTGCACTTGTTTGTTATTAAAGGCAAAACTTCAAACTAGGTCAAATACATTTTACAAGAAGTTTCAGATTTTATACCCGCATTAAAAATCTCTCTCTCTTTTTAATTACCATAGCCTACTTGAAATTCTACTCTCTACACTTTTGTTTAAGCACATTAAGTGTAAGTAGTCTGCTCTGCCCTTAGACTAATTAGCCGTTCTTAGATGGATATACCTCAGCCAACTGTCTTAGTCTCATTTTATTCCAGAGCAATGATTGAAAACCAGACAAAACTTTGGAGTGCCCTAAAAATGCTTTTCCTAAGTTAGAGAATAGCATTCCTCAGAAAATGAAGACTCAATGGAGAAGTGCATCTGGGAGTGTGGATCCAGAAGGCAAGAAAGAGGGATGGGAGAGAAAAAAGACGTCTTGGAAAGTGATGCTGAAAGTGCATTATGCAGTTGAACCAGTGTCATTAGGTACCTGGGTATTTGCGCCTAAGGGAAAACAGAGAAGCAGGTGGAATGCAGATCAAGGCTATTTCTCTAGGGAAAGACATGGAGGTGCACTTGCTTTGGCCATGGACTATCATGGGTGGCATTGATACCTTCTGCCTGTGTTATACACTTGAAAGCCCAAAGGGGTTCTGTATGAATGGGACCAACAAGACAGGAGAAGTTCAATTTATTCTTCTGCAAGGCTGATGAGGGCTACTTGAAACTGATTGCCAGCCCTATGGCTAGTATAGAAATCAGATCAAGAGAGTTTGAAGATACCTATAGGGAGCATTGGCTGTGAGAGAAACATGAAGGAACAATCAAGGTAGCAAGGTCCCCCAGATGTCATTAGTGGATTAAATATGGATGATCACAGAAAAGCAGAAGGAGAGGCATTTGATTATGTTTTGCTTAAATTATGAAAGTTTAAGAGGCTGGAGAACATATATAGAGTGGAAGACAAGGAAGGGATAGACAGAGGCCAAGATAAAACAATCATGGTAGAAGATAGCACATGGGGACTGGACCACAGTTAGTGCACGTGGAGGAAAATGCAAAGTCAAAGCCAGCATGGTCAAGAAATAAGAGGGCTGATAGATTCATTACCTGGCATGGGTAGGCAGGACAGGCAGTTGTTTATAAAACAGACATGTGGGGCTTTTATTTACTTAACAGGCAAACACATTCTGAACATGCATTATTAAGAAATACTTTCCTGGGCATGCTCAGTCTATAGTCATAATTTATATTATAAATGGCAGGCGCATTTGGGAGCCTGCATAGGTCAAAGGCATGGAGCATATGGCTGAAAGGTTAGAATAGTTGGCTTGAGTCATAAAGCTTTGACTGAAAAAGAAGAAGAAAAAGGAAAGGATATTTAGAAGGTGTTTTTTAGCACACAGTGTAGGTAAAACTGACCTAACTAGTTGAGAAATCCCAAGAAAGAAGGCTGGGGGTGGAGCTTAGTGGTAGAGAACTTGCCTAAGCATTCATAGGGTTCTATGTTCATCCTTAACACTATCAGAATGTTTATAAAGCAGGGGTAGAGTTCTACAAGAGAGACATATGAAAAGGGACTTTTACATAACACTAAAGAAGGATTGGAAGACAGAAACTGCTTTGCAACTCAGCTTATCATTATGACTACTAGCCTATTTCTAGTTTGTCTTCCCAAAATAAACTGTTCTTTTGTCCATTCTCTTCCTTCTTTTTTCTCTGAGTCATCACCAAGGTGACCTTGACTATAGTCTTGTACCACACTGCTCTTATCTTGAGTCTCTCTGTTATGACACTTCTTCAAAATAAATAGCTCTCAAATTACATATGCATCATCCTCTAACCAAAATATCTCACTCGTTCACATTCTTACAACTCCACACTTGCCCTTCAAATGTACATAGTAGTCTAGTTCTCAGTAAGTCCAATTGCCCAACCCACCAAGAGCACCAGGGCAAGACACAAGCCCCTCTTATATAAGATCATCTTCAATTTCTGAACTCAGACCCAGAATGAAAAACCTGAACTCTAAATCAATAGTTCTCTGTCTGGTACCTTTTGTGCCCGGGTTCTGGAGAACACCAGGAACATCACAGACTATTGACGTTAAAAATATATGGACTGCTTGAGTGTGGTAGTACACAGCTGGGAAGGAAAATGGGAAATTCAAGGACTGCGTAGGTTACACCTTTCTCAAAGGAATGAAGTGTATTGAAGCTCTGATATCCAGCAGAAGCAGTATATATCGGCACAGTCACTTCAGTAAAGATCCAGTAAAGCTAAACACGTCCATACACTGTGACTCAGTAATGTCACTGGCAAGTATCTACCTACTAGAAACACATACTTTTATTCACCAAGAGACATATATTAGAATAGCCATAGGAAAAAAATGTTCATAGCAGAGTCTGCGGAGATGGCACAGTGAGTAAGAGCATTTGCTGAGCAAACACAAAGACCTGAGTCCAAATCCCCAGCACCCATATAAAAGCCAGACAAAGCCTCTCATGCCTTTAACCTCAGCGCTGAGGGTTGGATGCAAGTGGATCCTGGGATCTTGCTGGTTAGTCAACTAGCTGAAATGTAGCTTCAGGTTCAGTGAGAGACCCTGTCTGTCTCAAGGGAATAAGCAGGACACCTGACATCTTTCTCTGGCCTCACCCAGACACACATATGTATCATACACACAAACAATGTGTCCATCACAATAGCCAAAGTAAAACTCCAGTGCTCATCAGCAAGAGAATGAGAAACAAATTGCAGCTGATTAAACATGGAACACAAACAGCAATGAGAGTGAGTAAACTCCCAGCATGCTGAAACAAGATGCATAACTATTACCAGCATGATATAGAATAGAAGACAAATACAGGAGAACATATTGCTTGAATTTCAAAAACAGAATAAAAAACCCATGGTTTTGGAAGTCAAAACAGTGGTTTCTCTTTGGGGATGGTTAGTGACCAAAGAATGTTAGAGGAAAGGTTCTAGGATGTTGATCCTATCCTGTGCTTGCCGTGAGTCCCAGGTGCACAAGGGTACTCAGTGAGTGACATCTTGCTGAGCCCTCCAATATAGAATATTCTCACCTTTCTGTTTGGATGTGTTACTTCAACCATAAGCTTATTAAATAGTTATAAAAATGATAACAAAGTACAATCCCAAATATCGTCAGGCTTTGTCATTTCAAATACAAGGGACCCGTCCTCTGCCACTCTTTCCTGTCCTTTCTGTTCCATGGTGGCTCATCCACACAAACAAAAATATTCCACAAGGGGGTGTACCTTATACTGTCCCATTTCAAAGTGGAAACTGCGTATTGGGGTGAAACAGCATCACAGTCTGCAACTGTCCAGTTCAAAGTATTTCCATTTCCTATTTCTCTAGTTTTAAAACCTCTCTCTCAACTATCTTCTTGGCATGACTGAGTAATAGGAAGAGCATTTACCAGCAGAAGCTATTTGTGAAGATGTGTGTCAGGTTAAGGAATTAGCAAAGGGTAAGTTCCCTGAGGTAGCCACCATAATAGAAGCTCCTTCTTATCCCTAGTCCCAGAGCAGCAAGGTAGAGAGAAAACCCTATGAACTGGAACCTGGCAAAGGTGGTTATACTCACAGAGAGGACCACCTGCACCAGCCTGGAGCACAATCTTGAGTAGAAAAAAAAAATGCAGCAAAAACAGGGCAGATAAGAAGGAGTAACTGCTCCAGCAGCTCTTCTTCCCACTGACGATCTCGGACCTTCCCAATGGCTCTCCCCTACGGAACGCACCAGAAGCTGGAGAAAGGAAGTTCATGCTAATGTTTACCAAAGCTGGCACTGCCAACCCAGAACAAGGTGAAGAAGGGTTGAATATACGTCTGAAGCAGGGAAACATAGCACCTACCCTGCTCCCTCCACATTAGGCATCTTTCTCTGACCACACTGCCTACTGAGGCTCCCGTAACTATAAGAAAGAAGAGCACAAGAGAGTTCTCAGCCAAAGAGGAATTGGAATTCGAGGCTTATGGCAGTAAAATGTTCTCCTCTTTCCTGTGTTCATTGTGGACTCTATTGTAGCCCCACTCCTGATTTATAATCACGTTGTGTTCACTCCTCCACAGTGCTTATTGCAGGGAACCAACTGTCTTCTCTACTCTCCCTCTTCACATCAGCTATTTGCGTTCTGCTCTCAGTCTCAAGACATTTTCTAGTTAAATTTTCTATGAAAAAAAATCTCATAGTTTCATCATATATCCACAGCAAGCTACAACATGGTTGCTGAGCAGTCTACGTTTGCCCTAGCTGCCCTCTGTCATGTATTCACCTTTGGTCCAATGGGCTATTGCTGAAGAGCAAGGCCATATGACACACAATATGGCCACCCGAGCAACAGAATATGTGTTCAAGAAGGTAGGTACATGTCACTGATTTACACATAATCACCTTAAATATAAGGTCACCTAGATATTTTTTATTTTAATTAGGAATTTCTCAAAGCAGAACCTGAGATTTGGATGTAGATTTGGTATGTTTCTTGGGAGGTAACTCCAGGAGTTAAAAGGGTTAAGGACAGAAGGAAAAGACAATAGAAGGCAAGATAAGTATTGTCACCATTCTAGGTAATGGAGCTTAGATCCCCTGACTGCTGACACATTTGCAGATTATCCTAAAAATTGTTCACCTGGGAAATAGGAAAGAATATTTATTCATCAGCTCCCATATCACTGCCTGTGGGAAAGGTTGTCCAAGAATATTAATTTCCCTACACTGCCAAGCTTGTATGCCCAAAGCTAAACAAGCACCTTTTTCCTGCCCATGGCATTGGAGAAGCCCCAAGACAGAGAAGAAGCCCAAGGTACCCAATACCAGCAAGTTTCTGCTAGCTTGAAGTGAGTTAGCAACTGCTAAGAACTGCCTACCTACCCCACAGCTCAAGTCAGACCTAAGGCCAAGAGACTTTGGATAGTTCTACTACCGAGCTTTCCCTGGCAACCAAATTCAGGCACTCCCTTTTAAAGGTGGAACCTGGACTGGGCGTGTAGTTCAATAGGCTAATGCCTGCGCATCATGCATAGGGCTTTGGGTTTGACTCCTAGCACCACAAAAAATAAATTAAAGACAATGTAAATCCCAATTCTCTTTCCTCTAAGTGTGGTGTGGTCTTGGTGTCAAACTTCCAATTATTGCCTCTTCTTGTTGATTCATCATTTTTTAAAATCCACTCTGTCTTTCATTCCTCCTGACCTGGGATAAAATCCTTGGAACTTATGTAGCCATTGAGTAGAAAGTGAACAAACAAAAAAATGTTAAAGCCTCAGCTACTGTAGCCTCTTTGGGATATTTGATACGATTAACTGTAACTTCAAAGTATTTCCTGTCTTGTAAGAGTTGTCTTCTCTCTGACTGCTCTGTCTCAGTCTTTGGGTTCTCTTTGTTTACTCCTCATTTAGCTGTTGGTATGCCCCTAAATTACTAAATTCAGGTCGCTTCTCTAATGCAGTGCATATAAACCCAGGCTTCAGGTATTTCAGCTACTGCTTTTATGCAGAAGAATCCTAAAACTAGGCATGCAGGGTAGGTTTCCCTTCTGAGGGCAAACCACACCTCTGCCTGCCCACTACAATTCCTCCAGATCACCTGCAGGCACTTGGAAGTCATCGAGACCCACAGTGAACACCACCCCCTTGCAAACTTCTCAGCCTTGGGACTGAAGCCAAATACCACCTCCTCATTACATCAGCTTCCAAGTCTTGTCAGCACCATCTCTGAATATCTCTCCTCTGCTTCCTCCTCTATCCTTGGCCATATCTGGAATGCTACAGATTCAGGACAAGCTTCCTCAGTTCCTCCCTGATCCAGTCCAAGTCTCCTCACCAGTCCCAGATTAAGCATAAAACCTTAACCTGTTCATGAAATGTTTCCTCAGTCCTTCAAAGGTTTTCTTCAAGATAAAGTACAAACTTCAATTGAAGCAGACTCAGTCCTTGATACAGTGGTTGGTGACTAGGGCCTGAATCAGCTTATTTTTTGGTTTTGATTTTTTTCACAGTATGTGGAAAAATATCTAACAAAAGCAATGGAAGGAAGGGAGGGAGGGAAGGAGGGAAGGAGAAAGGAAGGAAGGAAGGGAGGGAGGGAGGGAGGAAGGAAGGGTAGGTGGGCCCACCATTTGAGGGTCCAGTCCATTATGGGAAAAAAATGTGGTGCTGAGAGTGTCTCTAGCTATGACAGCAGGTGCATGAGACAATTGGTCACATTGTATGTAAAGTCAGGAAACAAGGGAGGTGATTGCTAGTGGTTTGCTGGTCCACTGCTTTCTCCTTTAAATTTTCTAATTCTTAGAAAATTATATACAATGCATTTTTATCATACCCAAACCCCTTCACCCAACTCCTCTAAGATCTATCCTCCACCTCCCCAGCTAGGACATGGAACGATGCCACTCAAATTCAGAGTGAGTCTGGGTCTTCAAATAAACCTCTCTGCAGACACCTGCACAAATACATTGAGAGGTGTGTCTCCTAAGTGATTAAACCCTACCAAGTTCATCATCAAAAGTAGGCAACATAGATCCACCTCCATCAACTCAACACCCAAGCATACTACTTCTAAATCATAATATTCCACCTCTGCTCCTCAAAGTCTAATGTTTACTTCATGACAACAAAATGTATTTATCCCATCTCTAAAGATGCTAAAGTCATTACAGTGCAATACTGCTTAAAAGTCCAAAGTCCTTTGTGAAACTGAAGATAACCTATTAATGGTAAACCCCTATAAAATCAAACTTTCAGGTTCCATATTTCCAAGACATAACAGTACAAACTAAACATCTCCATTCCAAAATGGAGGAACCGAGGCATAACAAGGAATGCTCAAACTAAAGTAAGACAAACTCAGGAGGGCAAATGTCAAATCTTACAGCTCCATGTCCAGTATCTGGAGCTGGTGATAGGATCGGCCAAACTTAATAGCCTGAAGCAGCTCCACCCCTCTAACTTCGCCACTTACAGCACATGAGACCTCTCTTGGCCTAGCTCCTGCCCATGACAGCAGTTTTTCTTGGGGATATCCAACAGTGCTGGTATTAACAGTATCTTCAAGTCCCATTGCAAGGCTTTGCCTTCTCTGATTCATGCAATGGGCTCTCAGGGCCTCCTTGCAGGGAATCCAGAGCTGCCACCTATTTCCTGATCTCAGTGTTTTTCTGGACTCTTGACGCAAGCCTATAAGACCCCAGGTCTCTTGCATTTCACACACCTACAAACCCAAACTCTGGACAGAGCTGCCATTTTCTGCTTCTAGTTTGAGATGTGACACGGTGTCCTTGGGCCACAGTTACGGCAATAACTGAGTATCTTCAAGGCTGACCTCAGGGAACCATTTCTCTAGGCAGACATTTTGTAGTGGGAAACCACTGAGGTAGCATTCTGAATTTAGGCTTTCTCCTTTGAAATGAATATGTATTTTTACAAGTTAGTACAAAACCACTCACTTCAAGACTGAGAAGTAAAAGATGAGAAGGAAGAGACTAGGGTCCCATATTCCCTTCAAGGGCATGCCACAAGTATCTTCCTACTAGGATGTTTTCAAGTTCTGCCTCAACTGCCTGTGCCAGGCTTTGGTGACTCCCCATGGGAGGCCTTACCCTTTCTGAAGAGTATATGGGGGATGAGTTGGGGGCATGTGGAGGGGGAGAGGGAGGAGAGGAGGGGAAACTGTGCTTGGTATGTAAAATGAATAATTTTTTTTTAAAAAAAGATCCAAACTGCAGCAATAATTAATTCCATCATTTTGTGAATAAACGACTTGACTCCCCTAAAACTCAGATTTTATAATTACAATATTACTGTTGTTTCATAAAGAGTAAAAAATGTATCATTTTTGCCACATCTTGGAATCCCTCTACTTTGGGTTTAAAAGAGAGAAAAAAAATGGTAACAATTATCTACTTCTTTAAGGCTAAAAAGAAACAATCAGATTTTACAGAAGAATCTAAAACTTGACTGTATATTTGGTCCAGGAATTATGTGCTGAGATGCTTATTTGCAGGGGAAGAACTGGCTGAGGATGCTTTAAAACCATCCCTTTGACTGGAACCCCAATCCCTCATGGTCAAATTCAATGCTCAGCTGTCTCCTCCTCAGGGGGAATAGATGACTGAAATACTAGTATGACCCCAATATATTAAAATGTCATTTGGTTTGTACTCTAAAGTTTGGCCTTGAGGCATTAACAGCCTATAGCGCAACCATGGTCTAGGCCAGCGGCAATAATGAGAAACATCATGTGGCACCTAAAAATAATGAGAAAAGAGAGCAGTGCTTGAGGGTGTGAGTCAGTGTTGTTTGGGAGGCAGGAAAAGGAGAGCTGAGGAAGAAGGCGAATATAAAAAGAGCCAGGGTGGAAATGAACGCTAGTTCTGTGGATAAGAAGCTACAGGGATCACCCCAGGCCTCATGCCTCTGGAATCTCCAGAGCTGAGGGAGAGGGGTGATAGACAGTGGGAAATCCTGCACTCACTTGACTCACCCAAGGAATTGCGTTGCCCACGGGGACCTAGGTCAATGATATGAAGCCTTGTGATAGACAAGATTGGCCACAAATCCACAGCATCGACCTCCTTTTAGGTCAGGAGACAGTCACTCAGTCGCCATTTTTACCAGGTACTATGGCAAACAGTTGGAAAATAAAGAAAGCCCTCAGGAACCTAAAATTTTGAAAGGAGACTGATCTAGAAGTGGTCATATATAAAAGAATGCATTATAAACACATCTATGACACTAACAGAGCCCTTAGTTCAAGGGCTTACAGGAGACAAAGGTCAGCTCTCCTCAAACTGGGACCTAGAAGGGGTAGGAGGAAGAATCTCAGAAGCTCCCTGTAAGAAATGACATGTAAGCTGCAGACATGGGAGCCATATTGGCAGCATTCTGGGGATTTGGCAAGTGAGCCAGACAGCGCAACCATGTGAGTTTCCTACTACAGTGCAATGCATTACTAACTAGGTGCCTTACCATCATAAACATGCATTCTTCCAGTGTTCTAGAACCTAGGACTGTGAAGGCTGGATACTGGCAAAACCACACTCATGAAGGAAGCTCTCTGAGCTTCTTCCAGATTTTGACTGCTATTAGAATCCTAAGGTTTGTGGACACATCTCTTTAAGCCTACCTAACTCTTCACATCGTCTTCTCTGCATGTCAGATTCCCTGTCAATGATTACAAAGACCTTTCCGACTACATAATAGGATCCTATTTAGGGCCCACATAAATTATCCCAGACAATCCCTCCATCTCAAGATAGTAATTACATCTTCAAAGACCCTCTTTTCCTATAATGTAACAGTGCCAGTGACTAGCTCTGGTGCCTTCAAGCAGTCCTTCCCCACCAACAAGAAGTACCTGAGACTTGAGTGGATATTTCAGTTCTCCCCAAAATTAAGAAGAGGAGAGAAGTAAGCAGACATCAGAGCATGAAATAGATTACGGGCCAGGGACAAGAGAATTTGGAGTTGCCCAGGAAAGCATCCTTGAAGGTTTTAAGTGAGAGTGTGGCAGCCAGATTTTCTTTCCTGGTAGTCATCCTAAGTTTAAATAAAGTAGGGTAAGAGATGGCCAGACGAAGGCAAAGCACTAAATCTTATAGCAATTGTCCTTATATGGTCAAAGAGGTAAGGTACAAGTCAGCAAGATGAGGTTCAAATACAGGGTCCCTGAGTTCTAAGAGAAAGTTAATTATACGCATACAAATGGGGAAGGATTTTAACAACAAAACTGATATTCAGTGGAGAAACTGAAAGCCTCATGTCTCCACTAAACACAGCATTTATTTTCCCATACCCCACATGTGTTACTTGCTCTTTCCAAAATGCTTTTCACTATAGCTAGCATTCAGTAGAATCTCAACACAGGCTGACAGCTCACATGCTTCTGAGTTTATGTGGGCTCTAGAGTTTACAAAGCACTGTACATACTCCAAGCATGGTTGGCAGACTGGTAACATCTTGTCATCTGAGAACTGAACTAGGAATGCTGAATCCCAGGTGTGCTTAAGATCCGCTAAGTGAGAATATCTGGCATGGCATCAGCAACAAAATCTTTAACAAAATCTTAGGGTTATTCAATGAACATGAGTATTTGAGAAACACTGGTACCTATCATCTCCTTATTGAGATGTGGATTGATTGAAGAGATGAGAGCCAACACAAAATTACAGGCAAAAAATGCAAAAGCAATTGGAACCAAACACCAAACACTCACATACTTATGGACACATGCACCCATGCATGCGTGTATGTGTGTGTGTGTGTGTGTGTGTGCGCGCACACGTGTGTGTGCATGCTTACCCACAAACATGTCTCTGGCCTGTTTGCATGCTATAAGAATACAAGGTTAGGCCTCTGCTGAGACTCTGACACCTACTCCAATACTAGCTAACTTGAACAAACTATCTCCTTCAGCCTCTATTTCTTCTTCAATAAAATGGAAACAACACCAGTGCTAGTTAACACTAACTTTATAAATGATAAATACACTCATTGGAAGGCTATGCAGTCTCATAGATAGGTAGATTTAAATCTGCAGACTTTCTGCTAAACATCCTTTAATTTAAACATCCTGTTCCTTACTGCCATTTGTCTAGAAGTTAGGGAGATGTTGGTCCCTTCTTATCTCAAATAATGATAAAAAATTATTGTGTCAAGGGCCCACCTAGGAATGCAGGGAGAAGTAGAAAAACTAATGCTTATCCTAGAGAGTGCATTAGAATTTGATCACAAATTAAAATATTAAATGCCAGCCTGGGAGGTAGTTAACCGTTGTTCTTGTTAACCTGTCCTCTCCTGAGATGTATGAGCTGACCCAGCTGTGTTCCAGGTGTCTCCTGTTCTCAGGTAGGAAAGCCTAGTACTTGTTCTTATCAACAGCAGACATATACACCCCAAGAGCAATGAGCTACCTCTTCCCAGTCTCTCGTTGAATTGTGTCTATGAACCTCACATGGCAAACCACACAAGAAGTGTTGACAGAGGTTTCTGTCCCGCCAAGTCCTGCAGCCGTTCAGTCCCAAAGGAACACACAGAGGCTTACATTAATTATAAACTGGTTAGCCTATTAGCACAGACTTCTTATTAACTAATTCTTACATCTTAAATTAGCCCATAATTCTTGTCTGTGTTAGCCACATGGCTTGGTACCTTTATCAGTGAGGCATTCTCATCTTGATTCCTCTGTGTCTGGGTGACAACTGCATATAGAGACTTTCCTCTTCCCAGAATTCTCCTGTTCTGGTCCCCCACCTATACTTCCTTCCTGGCTACTGGCCAATCAGCATTTTATTAAACCATTACAAGTGACAAATATTTACAGGGTATAAGAGCATTGTCCCACAGCAAAGAAGGACCAAAGGACAAAAAGACAGGCTTTCCCAAAGGTTGGAAGCTCCTCAGTAACAACCAAGGACCTGATGAGAATACAACAGAGGCCCATATATCTACAAATGTTAAAAATAAGTGCCTATCACTGTCAACAAAGGAAGTCAAGTATTGAAATAATGAATCAATACTAGATGGTGCAATATTTTAGGGTCTAGGGTATGGAAGATGAAAGCTCTTCTGCTCTCTGGCCAGTTTTGTGATGAAATCAGTTTTAGGACAGCATGAGATAGACAACAAATAATTTCATTGTCTGTTAGTTCCTCTCCAGTGCAATTATAGGAACTTCCAGGTAACTAGTTATATGGTTCCTGAGCATGCTACCTTCAGAAGAATAGAGGGTTTCTTAGAGAAGCAAACTGTCAATAGCCATATAAACCATCCAGCCTCGATAGTCACTAACATTTCCACTCTGGGACTTCAGATTTCTTTTTGGTATCATAATATAAATTTTGATTCCATGATGGTACCAATATAACTTTAATTTTATTTAGGGCAAAGGACAAGCATCTACATAATTTCTAAAAAGGTAAATAGCAAGGAACAGGGTGTTTGAACAAGTGGGGCTTGCCTTCAGCTGTTGCCTGGTTCGTTCCACCACTGGAGTCTGGGGGCTGTCTCTGGGATGATGCAGGAAGACTGCTTACCCAGTCACGGCAGATAAAAGTCATAGTCCAGCAATACCATTTGCTTCCTTCAAGGAAGAAACCCTACATCCAAGTAACGTCCAAGCACTGAGAAATGTAATTTCCTAAGGGTCTCTAACTTAACTCAAGCAGTGTGTCCTCCTCCATGTAATCTTGGAGCTGTTATGGGGGTGGTGCAGACATCTGGACACCCTGCCTGTGCTTGGCGAATCATGCGCATGGAAAGGTACCATCTGTGCCACTACTGCTGCTGACAGAAAGTAGCAGGGCAGAGCTGTGAGTTTCCAAATGTTCCATCTGGGTAGAACTGAATTCCTCCTTAAAATAAAAGAGTAAAAACATGTTTGACATAGACCTTTCAGTGTGATCATCTCCACAACCCCTTCTTACATGTTATAGTACTCACTTAATGAGAAATATGGAAGTATGGCATGAATACCAGAAGCTAGGAGCAAAGGTCAGGGAGAGTTAACGTTTTTGTTGGTCAAGATGACTTATTCTTCATTTTCTAGTGAATTGAAGAGAAATTCTGAAAAAAAAATTTATATACAAAATTCTGTCTCACTCGTCTGAGAAAAATCTTCTGATTAGATCACTACTAAATACTAAATAGATAGGCAGAAAAGGAATGACTTATATTCCCACACTCAGAAAACATGAATTCGTAAGAATAGTCTGGTGCCCGTATTTCTAAGATATAAAGACATGAAATTAATCTTATTTACTATGAACTACTTTGGTCCTAAAGAAAATTCTAAGTATAATAACAAGGGCAATTAGAATCATGACTTGAATTCAGAGTGGCTTGATATTAAAGAATGAAAATAATAAGAGGAAACAAGAGTACTCATGGAGGATGCTAGCATGCCTCTCTCAGAGTACAATTAGGAATTTGAGATCTCTTGTTAGCTTACCATGGCAACCTTATTACTTAATTTCTCGAGTGTTTGAAACCTTGACATTCCATTCCTTTCTGGGAGCTTTTCAACTGCTTCCCCTGGATCCCGCTCACATTGTTTCCTTCGTTTCATTCCTCACAGCACATGCCATGAGCTCACGTCCCCAGACAAAGAATTACAGCAAAAACTTGGAAGAACTGACTACACCCTTAGCAACTCACTTAGATCTATTATTTCTAGTTAATGAAAACCAAGAACCCAAAGGTGTGAAATTCAAAAGCAACACTTCATCCCCTGCACTATTCAATTTTAATAATAGTTGCTATATATATACACATATACTCTGCTAGGAATTTCAAGGCATATAAAGACCAAAGAAAAATGCTCTCTTTCAATGTTAAAAAGTTCACAATGGAGAGAGAATAAAATCCATGTTACTGTAAAGTAGTTCTAACAGTGTTCACCAAATCAACAGCACCAGCACCTCCTGGGACCTTATCAATCAGAATCAGCAACAGCTCTGGGCAGGGCCAGAACTCTGTGCTTATTTGCTTATTGGTTGATACAATTCTTCCAGGTGATGTTGATACTCCATGTCTTAGGGTTTCTAGTGCTATGAAGACACCATAACCCAGCACTCTTATAAAGGAAAACATTTCATTGTGGTGGCTTACAGTCAAGAGGTTCAGCCCTTTATCATCATGGTGGGAAGCAAGGCAACATGCAGGCAGACACAATGCTGGAGAAGAAGCTGGTGTGGGAGAATTGTCTGTATTCTGTCAATCATGTTTTAAATAAACACTGATTGGCCAGGCAGGAAGTACAGGTGGGACAACCAGACAGGAAGTAAAGGTGGGGCCAGAAGAACAGGAGTATTCCTGTTCTTGAGACATTCATACATAATGTATTTGATCATCTCAATTCCTCCCCCAACTCTTCAAAATCTACCATACACCTCCTAACTTTGTGTCCTCTCTCCTTGTTTTGGGTTTTTGTTGTTGTTGCTGTTTAGTTTGTTCTATATAACCCACTGAGCACAATCTGTGCTTTCCATATACTCCAGAGTGTGAGACCATTCAATGGGATGTAGCTGATATTCAGTGTTGCCACTGATGGTCCAGCCATCAAATAGCTGGACATAAGGCAACCGATGCATTCTGAGAGAAGAAATATTTTTAAAATAATTGGAAGTCTGTGAAAAACAGTCTCAGCAATGACAGAAAGGACCTACAAGATGCACCCAAAAGGAGACAGCAAAAAACTTCCAGAATCATACCTGCGAAAGGCAAGAAAATACAAAGCTTCAAAGTGGAAGGCGTGCTAAACAAAGTATGTCTAATTGCACAATTTGTTGGAACTCAAAAGTATTTATTGGATTAGAGGATGTCAAGACCTTGGTGACCTTCCAAAGAAGACGTCGTTTACGTGTTCTGTGACCAGATCTTATGGTTAAGAGAATGTGAGATGAATATTATGGAACAATCGTTTCTGTGAACTTTGGCCATGCAGGGGAAGCAGGAAATGGTGGTAGTGACTGAGTTCAGTACATTCACATAATGTTTTCATAAATGAGAAAAGCTGAACACAATTCCCACTTATGACATTAGGTCTCCCCAGAGACTGGATTTCAATGCTTTGAATACATGAGATGGAAAACAAAGCACTTCTTGGTCGGCAGCCCCAGCCCTATTCCTCTAGAAAAGGCAAAGCAAGCATTGGCTGACAGTCCTTAGGGGCTGATACTACATTTTTAAAGGCAGTCTGATAAGCTTAATTAATTTGTTTCTGGCTTTTCTTTCAAAGACTGGATGGCTGCTCCTCTTGTTCTGGCTTGGGATCTTGAAGAAAAATCATATTGCAGAAGTAAAGATGTTACATTCACATACAGTGCACCCCCCCCCAAGGACAAAAGGCTCTCTGAGTGCTTTGCAAGGTTGCAGAATCTGAAAGCAGAGGGTTGCAGCTCCATTTCAGCAAAAACTGGTATCAGATGACAGCACTTTAATTTTGTAGCTGACTGAGGTTTTGCTGTAGTTCTGGCAGGGACAAGAATTATGTCTGCATCATTCCTTTATGACGCTATTTTCTCCCCTCAAGATATGAAGTCCCAGAGGAATTTTTACTCCCAATGAATGCCTAGTACTTTTTTTGCTGTGTTCAGCATGCATGACTTGATTTTAAGGCTATTAAAAATAAAGATAATTTGTTGTACCAGTTCTCTCAGTACCATTTATTCTTTCCTCCTTAATTTTCCACTCCCAATGGTCTTTATATTTCAAAACTAAGGAAAAAAATAAGTGAACCAGAGCACGCCTTTTCATTTTTAATTTTTAACCTGATTCTAGTGAGCCATGGCAACATAGAAGCTTAAATCTGCTGGAGACATTCCAAATCTTCTAGCTTTGAAATAGCAGCCTATCTTTTAGGAGTTTAGCTATTCTGATGTAGATTTTTATGCACATGCATGCTTGTTGAAATAAAGTGCATTTTATTTTTACCGTTTTCCCCCCTTCTGGAGAATAGGAAGCTCGAGGGATATGAAGTTTCTACATCCTGGGAAATAAATTTGAATATTTGAATGTGTAAGGTAAGTACTAAGTTACCTATTTTCTCTCTGCATTGATTATTGATTAGAACTGACCCTGCTTTAGCAAGTAGGGATATTTAGATTATAGAGCTGTCTCTCTTGAGCCTGCCTTTTAGTATATAGAATTGTGTATATCTTTCTTTTTATTTTTACATTTGTGTGTGTTGTTAATAACAACACTGGGTGAGAATAAGACCACTACCACAGTTTAAAGCCAAATTTGAAGCAAGCTTTAATTAAATACTGACCAGCTTAGTGGACTCTGGCCAGGTCCATTTTGGGGTTCATAGGAAATAGCCTTGAGTCACACTTTGGAGAGGCTTAAAAGGGCAGCTTCACAAGGCCATCGTATTTCCCATGGGGTCCAATCAGGGACAAGCATATATTCTGACCTATTTCCTGCCTATGTAACTCCCCTCCCACTTACATCCAATCAGAGTTAAGTGTCCATCCTGACCTATTTCCTGCCTACGTACTTCCCACCCACATGATCAAGCACATCCAGGTGGAGATGGTCAAACAAACTTGTTGAGGGAAGTGAAAACATAAATAGCCCCCAGCATTTAACTTTGGTTCTCACTCTGTGTGTGTGTGTGTATGTGTAATTTAGAGAACCATCATAGGCATTACCTCTCTCCCTCAACCATGTAGGTCCTAGAGATCTAGAGACCAGGTCATTAGGTTTGGTGGCAAATGCTACCTGCTAAGCCCAGATTGGTGTTTATCTGAAGTGTTTGGGACCAGAAGTGTCTCAAATTTAATTTATTTGGTGGAGGAGGGGCTTTGGAATATTTATGATGTTACTGAGATAGTTTGACAATGGGATACAAGTCTAAACAGTAAGTTTTTGTTTCATATACAGCTTACACAGACTAAAGGAGATTTACAGCACAAGATTCTCGGAATGTACCTGTTTTGAGTGTGACTTGTCCCAAGAGATCATGTACGGAACCACATGAAATCATGTTGGTACTCGAAGGGTCTCACAGTTTGTACATTTCAGATTTTAAGTGTTTAAATGACAATTGCCCAGCATGCACCAGTGCTGTAATTTCTGGCTTCATTGGGAATCCTCCAGAAGTAACCATGAGCTGAGCTTTTAAGTAGACATAGCTTATTTGGGAAGTGGTTCCATAAGCTATTGAGAGAGCAGAGAAATGAGCTAGGGTGGGAAGAGAGCTAATAAAGTCTGTCTCAAGAGGACATTGCTCCGCTGCTGATTGGCCTTGGTTGAAACCTCTGGGAGAGTCCATGCAAAAAGATGCCCCTCTTGAGGGCCACAAAAGCTCCCACAATTGTCAGTCCGTTCAGTCCCTGGTTGAAGCTCTGGCCAGAGATGTTATTTATAGATTCAATGGTATTACAAGGAAACTCCCAGTGACTCTTTTGGAGATGCAGATGGACCAGCTTTAGGGTGAATAGAGAAAAGACCTACAGCAGCTAACAGAATACTGAAGAGAACTGAGTCTGAGGACTTGAACTACCCAATTTCAATATTTAATATAATGCTGCAATGACCAAAAGAAATGTAGTTTGTGAGAGAAAAGCAGACACCTAGATCAGTGGGAAAAAGTCAAAAGTCCATACACAGAGTGACAAACGCACTACCAAGTTATCTGTCACAAAAGTCCAAAGACAACTTAACGGGGCAAGGCTGGGTTTTCAAACATATCGTGCTAGGACCTCTTTACAGATCTTGCTCCTTTCATAAAAGGTAACTAAAAAATTAATAATAAGCCTAAACACTTAAAATGTAAAACAATAGAAAAGCTATAGGAAGATGTATGAAAGTATTTCTATGAACTTGGAATGTTCAACCTTGGACTATACCAAAAGCACACTCCAAAAAACAGAAGCTGATACAACTACACTCCATTGGCACTAAGAGCAACGTCTGATGGACAAGAGCCATGGCTACGACTGTGAAGGGCAGGATGGGCTGAAACAACAACAAAACACTTCCCTACAAATGGATGTTTGTATTCAAAGTGCCAGAAATTGTTAAAATTTGAGAGTGAGAAAAATCCAGATAAGAATTTTAAAGCTGTGTGACTCAATAAAAACAGCAGTAAGATTATGATCTTTATTTGAAGATATTTTTTAATTGTTTGAGAGCTTCATATATCATATAAACAATGGATTTGTTCTCACTGCTTTAATGCTAATAAGGATATAATCTTCTGAGAGCCTGGCAAGGTCAGAAATAGACTTATTTTTATTTGAAGAAAATAATTGTGACATTTCTTGTATAACTGAATTCATGAAGTCATACTCTAAGTGGACTGAATATTTGTGCAACCTTCAGATTTAGATATTGAAATCCTAACTCCTAATCGGTTGGCATTAGTAGGTGAGGCCTATGAGAAATAATTAGGTTATGATGTGGGGGGGGACCATAAATGTGAAGACTTGGGGGAAAGGCCAGGATGTAGGCCTTAGCAACACACAGACTATACCAGCTCCTTACATTCCTCTCCTCCAGAATTGCAGGAAACAGAGTTTCCTGTTTAATTTTAGACCAAGTGAACTAAGATAGACCAACTGGTAAACATGAATAACATATTTTTATATATCTTAGAGATCTTTTGCTTATATATTATTGTTTCCAATTTTATTCATGTGGGTTTTCTCTGTGTGCAAATCTTGGTGCCTGTATGTGTTTCTTGTGCATTTTCTTTGCTCCCCCTTTCCCGTTTTTTTTCCTGTTCTGGTTTGTTTGTTTGTTATATTTTATTTTATTATTACTATTAATATTATTTTGTTATTTTAACAATTTTATTATTATATTTTATTATTAAGAATATTCAATTATTATTTGTACTCTAATGAGAGAGAGAAAAGAAAGGGTATGGACTTAGTTGGGTGGGGAAGTAAGGAGGATCTAGAAGGCATTTGAAAAAGAGAATTATACTCAGAATACACTGTATAAAAAACATTTTCAATTAAAAAAAGAAAGAAAACAACTGTAAGTGTATCTGTCATAAAGACTTACAGGTGGCTAACTTCGAGTAATGAAATCATGGATCATTTTAATTTTTCTTTATTTGTACTTTTGAATTCCTATACACTGGGCATGTTTCACTCACATAAAAAGTAGGGACAGAGAGACTGAATCTCATTGGGAAGAGGTTACTAGGTTTTAGAGTAAGGCAATCATGGCTCTGAATAACCAGAAATTTATCAACTGTGGGCGTTAAGAAGGCTATATATACACTTCTGAGGCTCATAACCTCAGCAATGAATGGTAATGATATCCACTTTGTAGAGTTATTACAGAGATTATAATTGACATATACAGAATATAAAATACTTTCCTTAGATGGGTGTGCTGGCACATGCCTTTAATCCCAGCACTCCGGAGGCAGAGGCAGGTGGATCTCTGTGAATTCAAGGACAAGCCTGGTCTACAGAGTGAGTTCCAGGACAGCCGGGACTACACAGGAAAACACTGTCTTAAAAATTAATTAATTAATTAATACTACTTCAATTTACATGTGTATATAAATACTCAAAGTTATTGCATACAATGTGTGCATGTGTGGGGTAGGGATTGAACTCAGAGTCTTGTGTATACTAGGCAGGTGCTGCACCACTGAGCTACACCCCACTCTCCTGATTCTCAGGCACACATGAAAATCATGGATTTTATGTTCTACAAGTTATCTTTCTATGAAGATATAAGAAAGCACACAAATGTGCTATCACTTATCTTAGCAATAACATGCCTAGAATGCCCAGACCTTGGGGATGTCCCCCCAGCAGCGTAAAAAAGATCAAGCAAGCAAACAAACAAAAACCCTACAAAACATATGATGACTGTGGTATTTTTATACAAATATTTAGACGAACTATGGTTACCTAGATCACAGGAAACTATTATCAAGTAAGGATGTGACTAGAATTTTTCTTTAAAGACAAAAATAAAACCATTGCTTTCTTTAATATTGTTATAATGTTCCAACTCTGAAACTACAGAAGGTCTGTCCTAGAACAACTTTTTTTTTTCTTTCTAAAATTTGCTTGTAGGGATCCATAAGGCAGGGTATCAATTAGAGTGCCTAGCTGCTTTCCTGGGCAGACAATTCAGAGATTCTTTAATCCCTGGGGGCTTGTTATTCTTCTTGTAAAGTGAAGAAAACATTGCTTGTTAAGTGGCAATGTGAGTCTCTACAAAACTCATAAATTGAAGTCTTGACACCCAGGACCTGAGCATGTGACTTTATTCGGATACTAGGTTTGAAGAGACAGCTTTGTCTTAGTGAGGGTTATTATTGATGTTATGAACACCATGACCAAAACAACTTGAGGAGGAAGGGGTAATCTGATTTATATTTCTATCACTCTTTTTCATCAAATGAAGTCAGGCCAAGAACTCAAGCAGGACCGAAACATGGAGGTAAGAGCTGATGCAGAGACCATTGGAGAGGTTCTGCTTATTGGATTGCTTTCATGACTTACTCAGCCTGCTAGGACCACCAGCACAAGAATGGCACTTCACAATGATCTAGGACCACCCCCATCAATCACTAATTAAGTAAATATCCTGCAGTCAGATCTTATGAAGACATTTTCTCAATTTAGGTTACCTCCTTTCAGATAACTCTAGCTTGTGTCAAGTTGACAGAAAACTGGCCAGCACCATCATATTAAAAGAAGCTTGCTAAGGAAGCCCTGATTCAATACAACTGGTAGCCTTATTTGTAGAAGGTGTTAGGACACAGACCCACAAAGTGAGAAGACTGACACTTACAAGCCAGAAAGGGGGCCTCAAAAGAAGACAATGTTGTCAATTCTTTGACTCAGACTTCTAGCCTCAACAGTGATTCCATATAGAAGTATTGAGAGGAGCCCTGCTGAGAGTGAGTCAAGAACATGGAACTCCATTCTTACAACCACAGAAAAAAATCACTAAACTACAGAGCATGATTACTAAAGTTAAGGTTATAGCAATTTATTCTTCTTCTCCTTTTCTCCTTCTCCTTTTTTTTTTTTATTTCTAAAACACAGTCGGGCAAGGCCTGACTATGTAGCCCAGACTGACGTGGAACTCACAATCCTCCTGCCCCAGCATCTTTAGTGCTGTGATTACAGCATGTGCTACCATACTCTTCTATATGGCTGCTAGTATTTCAAGGCATATAGCAAAGACATGCAATTGTTTGGTTTTAGATAAAATGAAGCATGAAAGAAGATAACAGATTACAAGTTTTTGTTTGGTCTTTCTATGGCCCTCCAAGACTGGGTGTTGACTGTCTGAAATTCTTAATGGAAGGAAGGAAGACTTGAAGAAACTGAGACAGTGGAATTAATATTCATGCAAACAAAGAGAAAAGATGGGGTGAGGAGGGAGGTGAGCTGCCCCATTGCAGACATTGAGAGAATTAAGGAGCAAGAAAAGATCCTGGAACCCTTGTTAGAAGTAGAATTGGGGAGGTATTTAATAAGAAGAAGGATCATAGGAAGCATGCTGGGTGGAACAGAGTATGGTGTCTACTCCTACTTCCATGAAATCCAGTCGTGTCTTCTTTTGTGTACCAGCCTCCATGGCTTTAGTTCATGGCATTTTCCCTGACACTGTGAAATGTTGAAAAGGTGGTAAAATTTTAAAAAGGAACATACAACAGTTCAGTCCATTTAGTAATTTTCTCTCAACATTGTCTACAATGTGGAATCCAGAGTAATAAGCTTTAAGGATGGTGACTAAGCAAAGGGTCTTTTAAAGCAGACTCCTGCTTCCATTTAATCTCCCCGGCTCTAAAGCGTCTGCCGTGAAGCCCATCTGTTGTTCTATTTTGATTGTTTTTGGCAAACAGATGCAGGAGGAGAACACTGTCGCCTTTTCTGTTTTATGTAACCCCAGAGATACAATCAGAATGTTAATTGGGTTTTTTCCTTCGGTAGGAAAAAAAAATTGCAAAGGACTTAAAACACCAAAAAAGTATTGGCTCTTTTCAGTGGAACACCAAGCATTGTCTGACACAACCTTTCAGGATATATGAACTTATGGGGTCATAACCTTCTGTTCTGTTTGAGCCCTTTAGGCAAGCTGTAAACAGCTGAAAATACAAAAATGATTCAAAACTATGGAACTATCACTATTAAGTCCACAACACTTTCAGCTCTTCAAGGGGAGCACTGTTTCCTCAGCAATCACTAGTCTTTGCCCTTTCCTTCTAGTCCTTGCCAAGCCCTGATCTACTCTCGGCCTTGTGGTCTGCCCACTATGGACAGTTTACATAATGGAGCCCTAGAATACATAACTTTCTGTGTCTTTCTCCTTTTATAGAGAACAGTATTTTCAAAGTTCATCCGTATTATAGTGAGACTAGATGCACATCCCCCATTCAAGTCCTGTCTTGGGGATATGCCACACTTTGCTTGCCCATTTATCAGTTCGTGAACATTTTGGTAGCTTCTATATTTTGAGTACTATGAAGAATTTTGCTATGTTAAAGAATGGGAATGTGTAGTAAGGAGGAGAGGGCTGCGTTCCCTGCGCCTGGCTAGCTTATACCCGAAATAATTACACAGAAACTATATTAATTAAATGACTGCCTGGCCCATTAGTTCTAGCCTCTTCTTGGCCAACTCTTACATCTTAAAATAATCCATATCTAGTAATCTGTGAATCACCACGAGGATGTGGCTTACCGGCATGAGTCTAACCAGTGTCCATCCTGGGCCGGAGAAACATGGCATCTGCCACACTTCCCTTCCTCCCAGCATTCCATCCTGTCTACTCCACCTACCTAAGGGCTGCCCTATCAAAAGGCCAAGGCAGTCTCTTTATTTAACCAATGAAAGCAATAGAAATACGGAAGGAATTCCTACACCAGGAATGATTCTTGTCTACAAAAATATAAATAAACCTATAGATTCTCTCCTCCTCTGTAGCTTCATTTCACCATTCCTAGTAGCCTGCATGTGTGTCTTCCTTTTAGATTAATTAACGAGCTAAATAAAGTCTTTGATGTGCATCTGCTTTTATATTTGTACAAGCATCAAGGGTTTATTTTTTCCTTAATAATTCATTTAATACTTTTGCAAAGTGTCTTTCTTTAAGCTTACATGCTCCTTGCTGGATATTAGTCTGAATGGAGTTTCTACTGAACATGAAAAATGTAACTTACTCTCAGAATGAGGAATCGCAGGAGATGGTGGGAGAATGGCAGATCTGAACTGGCCTCTCCATACCTCATACAGAAGTCTCAGCTGTGTCTCCAACAAATCCAAAGCAACCTCGCTATGATCTGCATGACATTTTTAACTCTGACAATCAGTTGGACTTTCAAGTATTACACAGAAGATGAAAACAACACAAGCGGTAGTTTTCAGCTTGGAAATATAGCAGCAACTACTTTAATGCGAAAGAAAATCCATCTCACCTTGCCATTGCCTGCTGTTTGGCAGGACCTCAACTGTTGATCAAAGCTTTAGCCTCAGCTGGTTGTGACAGAACACAACCACTGGTGTATTCTCACCAGTCAGGGGTAGAGGCAAGAGGACCTCAGGTTCAAGACCAGTGTAGGCTATATAGCCAGAATGTGTTTTCAAAGAAGAACAGCTAAGAACATACACAAAAAAGAACTGTTAAGCAAACATTTTTTTTTCTTTTCTGTTCATAAAATTGAAGGACAAGAACATGGGATCCAGTTTGATAAGCATATTTCATTTTTGTTTTCTCTGCATGTGTGTTTGTGTGTTTTCCATATATGTGTATGCATATTTTTGAATGCATGTACGTATATGTGTATGTTAATTCAGGTGGAGGCATAGTCTCTCAGTCAAACCTATAGGTAGCCTTGTTAGCCAGCGTGTCTTGGGGTCTCTGTCTCTACCTGTGGAGGCTGAAATTACAAAAAAGGGAGCACACCCACTCTTTTATATAGGTTTCTGGTTTCTGAACTATACTCAACCTGTACAACAAGCATTCTAACAAATAAGCCATCTCCTCAGCACCAGGAAATTATCTTAACAGATAATACTTAGAGCATAATTTTCAAAATGTTTAAAATCAGTAATTTTAAAATAAATTCAAGATGAGTAGAAAACAAGTTTTTATTAAAGTCATTAACAAGTAGATGTTTTTTTGTAGCCAACAAAGTTGATTACACAGTCAAGTCAGGATTAGAAGGTATTGTCTGTCTATAAAGTTAGGGAACTGAGGACCCCAAAACCTATAGAAAATTCAGGTGTTGTGGTATACACATTTAATCTCAACACTGGGAAACTGAGACAGGAAAATCATGAGTTTGAACCTTTTGGGTCACATAGCAAGTTCAAGGCCAGCCTCAGGTATTTAGGAAAATTCCATCTCAAAAAAGGAAGAGGAGGAGGAGGTGTAGAAGAAGATAAAAGAGGAGAAACAGGAGAATAAGAAGGAAGAAGAGGGGTTTTAGGGGAAAAAATAGAGAACCACTATGGATTGTGGGTCATTTAAAAAAGATTTTATCATTCATTCCTTGAAATTTTTATATATACATACACTGTACTTGAACCATATTCACCCCCCCAATTCATCCCCTTCAACTTCTCCCAGATTCCCCACTCCATGACCTTCATGTCCTTCACTTTATAAACTTATTTTTTAATGACTCATTAAGTCGAACTAATGCTGACAATATGTATACAGACTTGGGGCCATCCACTGGAGTATGGTTAGCCTACCAAGGATCACAACCTTAAGGAAACTGAGTCTCACTAGGCCAGGCCTTTAATCCCAGCATTTGAGAGGCAGATGCAGGTAGAGCTCTGAGTTCCAGGCTAACCTAGTCTATAAACCAAGACTGCAGGAACACAGAGAAATCCTGTATTGAAATGACACCTACCAAAAAGGAAAACTGACTCTCCTCCCCTAGTCGTCATCAACTGTCAATAACTCCAGTCATGTGCCCCTACTCCTTCTATGTTGTAATGTTGTCTGCCTTGACTTAATATAGAATTATCTTACCAACTGGGGTTTCCATAAGTATTTTCATGTAGCCTAAATTTGACTAACTCGTCCACTACTCCATCTTTTCTCCAATTCACCTCATTCCCAATTAACCCTTTAAGCCAAGGTATTTCCCTTGTTTTAAAAAGGAAGAAAAGGACTAGTTTATTATAAAGAACAACTTTCACCATTGAGAACATTCCAAACTCTGTGCCAGGAACTACAAACAGAAACCAAATACTTTGATGTGGAATGTTCTTTTATATGTGTATTGCTTTTGTTGGCCAATGGCTTAACAGAGTAAAGTCAGGTAGGAAATCCGAACAGAGGTATATAGAGAGAGATGGCAGAGTCAAACAGACACTAGCCATTCGCCGAGGAAATAAGACATGTAGAAACTGAGGTAACTCCATGGCCATGTGACAATACATAGACTAATAGAAATGGGTTGATTTAAGATGTAAAAGCTAGCTAGAAATACACCTGAGCCATGGGCCAAACTGTTGTAATTAATATAGTTTCTGTATATTCGGGTCTGGGTGTCTGGGAAACGAAAGTGCAGACTCTGATTACAATATGTTCTAAAAAATTATCCAGTGTTGTGATGCATAGAGATTCTCATTGACTGCTACAAACATTGTTCTCAAGTTGGAGAAGCTCTTCTATGTATTTCCATCCCTCTACCCACCCCCAGAAGGTTCTGTTAGTTTTTCTCTTTTTTATTTAAAAGGTTAATATGGAGTTAGACATCACAGTGCACCCACATAATCTTAGCAAGGGGAAGCTGAGGCAGGAAGATTGAGAGGCTGCGGTCAGCTGAAGATATACAGTAAGATTCTGTCTCAATATTTTTTAAAGGGGGGGAGCTGTAAAAATGTTTAGTATCATAGAAAGAGTTGGAAATAAAGCAGCAGCAGTTCAATTTAATTTTCCTTGACAAATGCACAAAGTGTTTCTATTTTACTGAGGCTTAAAATACAGAATAAAAGCAGTCATACCTTAGAGAGTCTGAAATTGAACCACTGGACTAAATAAAGTGAGGTTATCTAGGTAGTCCATCAACAGTTCCTGCTCTCAAGGAAATAAAACATTAACATGACACTCACCAGAAGGAAAGATAAAAAAATGTTCAAAAGAGCAAGCCAAGACATATTGTAATGAAGTTCCTGAGAAAGTTAAAAGGTGAACTTAATAAATAATGAATTCCAGTAAATAATAAACCCCAGTTTCAGATATTTAAGTAAATGTTTTCAGGGAAGTTTCACTACCACCATTAGTAGGATTTAAACCTTTCTTGGGAAGATAGGACACAGAAACCAATAGACAGACAGTAACCCAGGCCTGGAGGTGAGATCTAAAGTGTGGTCCAAGAACACATTGCCTGCTCTTCCAAAGGTTCTGAGTTCAATTCCCAGCAACCACATGGTGGCTCACAACCATCTGTAATGAGGTCTGGTGTACATAATAAATAAATAATATTAAAAAAAGAAACAAATAGGTAAAATAAAGAGGAAAGGGTGAAAATTATATACATTTTTGAAATCACAAAAGTGAAAAGGGCCAAGAATATAGTTGGGATGGAAACCAGCTGGGCTCTGAGTCAAATACAAGCTAACTACACACATCTTCACTTGGCCTTTCTCGGTAAGAACATGCCTTGCCATTTTGCTAATATTTAAAAAGAATTAGATGCAAGTGGAGTAAAGAGTCATTAGAGGTGGAGCTAGTGGTGTTGCAGCAGACCCACCTGAGGACTGCAAATGATGAGGGAAGCACTGCTAAATTCTTCACACCATGGTTAAGTCAAACTGTTTGACAGTTTCTAGGCTCAAGTGATATTTCTGTCTCTGATTGTCGTTAGTAAACTAGCTAGTGACTTGTCCACAAGGGCATGAGCCATCTCTCTCCTATGAGCATCACTATGTAAAAGGAGCCTCAGGGCAGGAAAAGCAGGCCTTGCCTCTGAGAAGGCTGAAGGCTGCAGAAGGCTGGTCTAGGATCTCAGCCCTGATAGTGGCTTGTGCACCTCACCCGCACTCAAAAAGTTTAGGTCTGGCTGGGCATCATGTGAGAATACCTCAAAACCAAAATTCATTGCATAATTTCATTTGACTTTTACACCCCAAGAGATTTTTTTTAAAGACTTCATTGTTATTGTTCTACATTTGAGAAAACAAATCAAGACTTGACCGTTTTTCGGTGTGTGTGTGTGTTGGGGGGGTATGTTGGTGCTGAGACATAGTCTTTTGGTTATCTTCAAACTTACAGTCCTCCTGCCTCTTCCCACCCTGTGATTACAACCTTGGACCACTACATGGGGGTTAAGATTGAATAATTTTAATACCATTAACTCTTCTAAGTGTTCTGAGTGAGCAATGCTATGAGCTCTTTTTGAACTAATGTTTCTCTATCTAGTTCATTAATGGTTTGTTCACATGATACACTTGCCAAATCTGCTCTCTATATTTAATATGTCTAGTGCTTGAACAAAAAAGGACAACCTTTTTTGTTAGAAATAGTGCCATGTTGTTAAGACCCTTAAGTAAGATTTCATTTTGTTTTGATTGATCTACAGTTCATTTATTACTTCTAATTAAGTAAGACATAACTCCTGTGGAACAAGGGAAAGTCTCCATCAATAATAACAGATTTTATTGGAAGAGAGCCCTTAGAGAGATACAAAGTTATGAAACTGCTGTGTGAAGGATCAGGTTTTAGAACATTCTGGAAAACTGGTCAAAAGGTTTACATAATTTATATAACTACCAATAAAGAAAGAGGAAAGATAGCTATACATAGGTGGTACCAGTGGCAGTGGGGTGTGAACTGGAGTTTGCTCTCTACTGATGCTTGCAGTAGCCTAGGGGGTCTTTCAGAGACCCCTACTCGGATCCAGCTAGGTTTTCTGACTGTGTTGCAGAGAAGAATGTCAGGAAAAACTATCATGAAGCAAACTTGGTGTTCATTAAAACAGGGTTTTAACATCGATTTAAAAATGGTGGTTACTAGAGAGGTGCCCAGGGAAAGGATAGTATACAACCTTAGCACAAATGTGGGCTTTTCAAAAGAATTGCATTTTAGAATGTCTTAGTTAGGGTTTCTATTGCTATGAGAACAATGCCATGACAAAAAAAGCAAGGTGAGGAGGAAAGGTTTATGTGGTGTGCAATTCCATCTTGCTGTTCATCACTGAAGCAAGTCAGGATAGGAACCCAGACAGGAAAGAAACCTGGAAGCAGGAGCGGATGCAGAAGCCATGAAGGTCTGCTGGCCACTGGCTTGCTCTCTCCATGGCTTGCTCTGTCTGCAGCCCAGAGATGGCACCAACAACAATGGGCTGGGTCCTCCCCCATCAATCACTAATTAAGAAGATGCCTTACAGCTGGATTTTATGGACACATTTTCTCAATTAAGTTTCCCTCCATTCAGATAATTCTTGTGTATAAAGGTGACTACTACCAGCCAACACCAAAGATCTAAGTAATAGTTGAAGGTGGGACTTCTGAGGCTTTGGGAATTGCATTGTTCCAAGGGTTTCTAAGGAGCATGCTTTCCTCAACACACACACACACACACACACACACACACACACACACGTTTGTCTTTTGTTTTCCCTTTTTCAGTAAATGAAACCATTATAGTAAATATTCAGTAAATAAGTGGTTGTACTCAGTAGATATAACCATTAAGAATGATTTTTGAGGTGGCTTGGGGAGGTAGGGTGGTAATAGGACAAAACCCTAGCTCACAATGATTGCAAAAGGGCATTAAGACAGAACCTTTCTATATATGAAGTTTCTTAGGAGAGTCCTAGAAAACTGCAGCTTTGCATCTGGGAAAAGGTAAAGGCCATATTTGGCCATATAGACTTAGGTCTTAAGTGTGGTTTATTGCTATTTTAACATCCTTATTTGAAGTATCTATATAAAAGAAATACTATCTCTATTTAGGTGAAGCAGATTTTGTTAATTGTAATGAAATTCTCCACTCTCAGAGACTTCATCAAGACTCTGGGTGAAAGGCTATTTTCATTTTTTCTGTCTACTTGTTCTATCTTCCCTCAGTATATATAGTCTTTTATAAGTAGAAGTAGATTACCTGGACAACATTAAGGAGAGGCATAGCCCCAAAAATTGTAAATAGAAAGCTGAAAAGCAGATTTATAATGCATAGCCAAGACCGACATGGCGGACCAGCCTCCATACCAGGGGATGCAAAAAAAAAAAAAAAGAAAAAAAATTCCACGAATGCAGCAATGGCATAGGAAAGGTTCTTATCGATCTAAAGGTCAGAATTTTTCTATCTAAGGGGAAAAAGAGAACACAGACACTTTGTGACAATAACTTCCTCTTTACTTCATCTTGGAAATTTCTCTCTGAAAAAAATCTATCTTCACAGCTTTCTGAATATTTCTTCATCTCTCTCCCATTGCCATACAAGTTGGAAGTTTAGCTGGGAGGGGTCTTGCCAGGGGCACCTTATTTTTCCAATGAAGAACAAGCAGCCTAGCTCTTTGCCAAAATATCACATAAGTGGTCTTTAGCCCAGTTAATGTTATTCTTTCAGAATCCTACTGGAATATCTCTTTAAGCTCTGTTTACATCATTCAACTTCCTTTTTAGTTCAAAGTTCCAAAGCTTCCTACATTACTCCGAAACCAACATGGCTAAGTTCTTCATGGCAACAATCGCATATCTTTTGGTACCAATTTCTGTATGTCTCTTCTTTGTTGCTGTGATGAACAGTATGACCAAAAGCAACTCGTGAGGAAAAAAAAAACAGCTTATTTTGGCTAATGATTCTAGAGAGAATCTATAATGGCATGGGTGGCATGGCAGCCACTAGAAAAGCAGGAAGCAGAAAGATCATGTATAAATATGAAGATAACTGAAAGTCAGATGAAGCTATGACCTCTCAAAGCCCACCCCCAACCCATGAAAATGAATCTGTTTTTTAATAACACCATTCTATAGAAAGTGATGCCTGCACAGAGAAAAGTAAAAGCTGGCTGGTGTGCTCATTTGGAATAAGACAGTTTTTTTTTTTAAGTTTCTAATCTTGAGAAATTCCTGTTCTCTTTCCCCACAGGCTAGAGCTTTAGAGACTCACCATCATGATGTTTCTCTAGCATAGCCCCTTCCCAAATTCTCAGGCCTCAAAGCTTGATCTAATGAATACTCTTAGTTTTGAGAGAGCCTCTCTTCCTGCTTGTCATGTAGCAGACTGTCTGCAATTTTTAACTCTGAGTTCTGAGACAAGCAGGTGCTAGCCACCAGCCATGGAAAAGAGAGCCTAGAGCTTCTTGCTTATCAGTGACTCTTTGGTTAGCTTTATGAATACCCCATATAGAATAGACTCTAACAATTCATTTCTTACACAGTGATGCACTTCCTCCAGCAGGCTCTACTTCCTAAAGGCTCCAAAATTCCTGCCCTCAAGCAGTGTCTCCCACTAAGGACCAAGTGTTCAAATTCCTGTGCCTATTGAGGACATTTCTTATTCAAACCACCACATCCATCATTCCTGGCTTCTTAGGATGCATCTGTAGATTTTTCAAGATAGGTCTCACTATATAGTCAAGACTGACTGCAATTTCCTGATGCTTCTGTTTTTACATTTTACTAAATAAAATTTATTGTTTACAAACCCAGATTGACATAGGGGAACTGTGAGTTTGGGCCATCCTAGAGTACAAAGCAAGAACCTATCTCAAACCCCACCAATTTC
This sequence comes from Ondatra zibethicus, assembly GCA_004026605.1. Lineage (NCBI taxonomy): Eukaryota > Metazoa > Chordata > Mammalia > Rodentia > Cricetidae > Ondatra > Ondatra zibethicus. Next base: position 11,925 of record PVIU01009068.1, on the reverse strand, counting down.
CCCTGAAATTAATATAAAATTAATTGCATTAATTTTACAAAGCATAGAAATGTTTGATTATATCATCTATTTGCCTGGTAAGTTGTTATCACAATAAGATTATATGCCCATGCAGCTTTTTTAGAGTAATGTAGAAGTAAAGTTATTTAAGTTCCGCAAAGATGTTTCTGTTTTGATATTAGTGTAACTCAGACTATGAAATGGGAATGAACAATGACCTCAAATCATACACATTGATTCATAATGAAGAGATTGCTTTATGAAAACAAGAAGATAGGGGGCTGGAGAGATGGCTCAGAGGTTAAGAGCACTGGCTGCTCTTCCATGCTCTTCCAGGGGACCTGAGTTCAATTCCCAGCAACCACATGGTGGGTCACAACCATCTATAATGAGATTTGGTGCCCTCTTCTGACATGTAGGCATATATGCCAGCAGCACAATGTATTCATAATAAATAAATAAATCTTAAAAAAAAGAAAACAAGAAGATAACTTTGCATTAAACTATGTATTACTCAATTTGCTCACAGCTGTGACCAAATACTTAAACAAAAATCATTTAGGGGAGGAAGGATTTGTTTTGGCTGACAGAGTAACACAGGACACAGGTCCTCATGACAGGGAAGGCACAGCAACATGAGTATAAGGTAAATGAACATATGACACCCAGTCAGGAAACAGATTGGACAGGAAGCAAAACCAGGCTATAAAAATGTCAAAGTCCACCCCCGTGACCCACCTTCCCAAGCAAGGCTCCACTTTCTAAAGATATCATAACGTTCAAAACCAGCACTACCAACTAGGGACCAAGTGTTTGAATACATGGACCTAGGGGGAAACATTTCACAGACAGTTCAGTTGTTCAGTGTCAAGCTCAAGCCATTCAGTTGTTAAAGCATTAAGTTCTATTTTATGCTTCCCTTGATATCATTTTTGTGCTTCTGAAATATACTGTAATCACTTCATTATCTTCAGTTATATCTGTTCTGCCAAATTATGCTCCAAAGGCAACCTAGAAAATACAGATACAAAAATAAAACTTATGATTTTAGTGAAAACAGGTTGTTGGTGGGCAGCGAGATGACTGAGAAATAAGTAGGTGATCTATCTGCAAATTTTATGTGCAGAGAAAGTTCTATAAACGTTAAGTATTTATACATTGACACCTTTGCTTATAAGAAGGCTGATAATAGCTCTATAGGGTTTTGCAGAAGCAGTAATTAACAGACTGTGGCATTTTCAGTCTCCACAGATGTCTTATTACAGATGTCCTGATTTTAGGCAAACCTAAATATAGTTCCTAATTTTTTCATACAAAGTCTGTATTCTATTTAATGAATTCAAGTTAGAACCTATGTCTGGTACATTTAACTGTCAGGATTTTTAAAAATTCAGGCCTAAATCCATTTAGTCAAGAGGTATGTGGATGGAAAAAAAAAAGAAAAAGGAAGGACATTGTAGAGGGAAGTCCTGCAGTTGTTCAGTCACAAGCAAACACACAGAGGCTTATATTAATTATAAACTGTTTGCTCTCTTGCTCAAGTTTATTATTAACTAACTCTTATAACTTAAATTAACCCATAATTCTTATCTATGTTTAACCACATCACTTGGTACATTTGCTCAGTAAGACACTCTCATCTTGCTTCCTCTGTGTCTGGCTGGTGACCACATCTCTGCCTTTTCTCTTTCCAGAATTCTCCTAGTCTGGTTGCCATGCCTATACTTCCTCCCTGGCTACTGGCCAATCAGCATTTTATTAAACCAATACAAGTGACAAATCTTTACAGTATACAAGGTCATTATCCCACACCAGGACATGAATACTCCTAGGTATGGTGGAAGAAAAGGTTTATTGTAAATAAAGAGGAGAGCATAGTCAGAGGCAGAAACATCTGGGAGAGTGCAGAGTGGACATGACCCTGAGCCATGCCATGTGAGGAAAAGAGGGAAGGAAAAGGCGAGAACCTAGAGAATATAGGGTAGACAAAAAGGGTCAGGTACCAAAATGACTAGATTATACAGGGAAGGGAAGCTAGGGGAAGGGCAGTCCAGCTCCTGGGCTGGAGAAGTAGGGTACAGGGTAGGCCATCCATACCCTTAAATGGTAGGGACTGAGAGATGCTGAGAGAACATGACACACCAGCTTTGATGTGTTAAATAGGCACCTCAGTTAGCCATTTCTCCTGGGTTTGAGACCTAACAGTATGTCCCTTTCTACTTATTCTTTCCCCGTTACCTAATCACTAATGAGGAATCCACAACATAGGTGTGATGCAGTGAAGGGCACACATAAGAGTGTTTATAAATCTCTAGACTGCTTTTAGAGTGTCAAAATTAGGACAGAAAGCAAAATAAAAGAAAACCTTCCTTGCTACTTCTAGGATTCTTTTAGGATAGTATAGAACATGTCTTTTAGAATAGTATAGAAATATGGCTGATTTTTAAAAATCTGGTAACAGATGAAGTGAAATAAACACATATTTCTCAGATAATGCATTTATTCAGAGGAGAAGAAGGTTTTTTTAGAAAAATAGAACAATACTGCTGAGTAAGATGCAAATGTTGAGAGCAATGTGTGACTTACTGTAGAGCACAAGCCTTCTAGCACTTGTCAGAAGAGTTCTGCACCCTCGTGGCATCTGTAAAACATTGAGAGGATTTCTGTTTTAAGAATTGCTACACTTTGCAAACAGTGTCAGCACTTTGGCAGACAATAGGAACTGCTGAGACTGCTAAGGCTAATCTCAAGACAGGCCAGTGCCTAGACCAAGTGATAGTGAAGTAACCAAAGACCTTTGAAAACATGCTAAGTTAGATTTATGAAAGTAAAGGGAAAAGGCAAGATAGGCAGGAATAAAATATGCCACAAGTTCCAAAAGAATAGCCATTCCTTATCCTGCAACAAACCTCAGAGGTAATAAACAAAGCAAGCTTCATTTTTGCCAGGTTAACTCATACCCACAGTCACTAAAGACTAAGGCTACAAGCTTAGCTTTGCCAAAAGTGAAAGTAAGGAAATGGACTTTATCCAGCCTATTGAAACAGAACACTGCAGTGTCTTGGCAGGGACTGCCTAGAATTTCAGAGGGAAATGTAGACAAGAGAAAGGTGGGATGATATACAGTCAAGATTTTGCAATCAGGATAAGTATCTATTAGCTGATGGGGAAGTGTCTCTCTGTAGACATAACTAACATCAAGAGTACAGATAGCTCTAATCTTAGATAATCAATCATGAGACACAGGATAGGAGTGTGGAGGTGATAGTTCTGTGAACTGTATGTTCTTAGACTCATCACATGCACACCAGGAAGCAATCCTTAAGACTCATAGAATTCCTGGACAGAGTGGACAGCCAGTCTTACCTAAGCCGTATGGCACAGAGGAGTTATTTGCTGTTCACTGTTTCATGAACACAAAATGTCTGCAGGATTTCTTAACTGTGATGGTTTCTGACAGCATGCAACTCAAGTCAGTTAACCTTAGGAATCACTTGCTGATATACCCACACTCAACTCTCCAATTTCTGAAGAGCAAAACCAGCTTTCATTGGTCACGTTCTACGTTGTCTAATCCTTGATGAACAAAATGTCTACCAAAACTGTAAAATCCAGATGCCCAATGTTGCTTACCATTTTAAAAAGCCAAAATAGTTGTGCTAAATTGAATGAGAAGTGTTCTCCACAGGCTTGAGTATTTGAACACTTTGTCTTCAGTGATTGGCAATGTTTGGGGAGTTGGAGCAGCCTTGATAGAGGAAGAACATCACTGGGGGTGGTCTAGAAAGTTCATAGATTCATCTCATTTGAAGTTCACTCTCTTTGCTTGAACATGTGATTATAGCTGTGAGCTTTCAGCATGTGGCTGTCTTGTCTCTACCACCACTACAAACTCCCCTCTGGAATCCTAAGCCCAAATTAAATCTTTCTATAAGTGACATTGGTCATGGCATTTTATCAAAGTAACCTAACTAATACAGAAATTGGTAAAAAGAGATATAAGTAGTCACTTATGTTAAGGACTATTTCAGCACACTGAAACTAAGATATCTGTCATTCCCAGATATCAGGAGCAATAGGCAACAGATAAATCTCCCAAAGGTCCAATTTCAGCTGACAAGACCTTGAAGATGCCTCTACCTCTATCCTTATACAGACAAGTAGTTTTAAATAACCTGGTGTTTAAAATAGACATATCTCTATGTCTGTGTCTGTATAGCCACTTTCTTTAGATCATCTCTGACTATAAAACAGGCTGTAAACAGGTAAAGAGTTAGATTCTGTGAAAAAAAAAGAATAAGAGTAGGAGACCTTCCAGGAACACTAGTGCCATCTTGAGGCAGGTTAAAATAGGGACATAAGAGGAACTCAGTGGTATATTTTTGTGGACTTCTTGTTTCGTTTTGCTTTGTCCTGGCATTTTCGTGTGTGTGTGTGTGTGTGTGTGTTATTGGTTTCTTACTTGTGTTTACTTTCATTTTTGTGTTTTTTGTGTATTTTTAAATGCTTTTCTTTTGTAGTTTTGTTTTTATCTCTTGTTTCTGTTTCTTTTCTATGTATTTTTTTAAAGAAGCTAGAAAGAACATAAAGTTGGGCAGGTAGGGAGGTGTAGAGAATCCAGTAGGAACTGTGGGGGGGCATGATCAAATATATTGTATGAAAAAAAATTAATTAAAAGAAGTCAGAGAAATAGATGGAACTACAAAGAGATGGCCTGACTGTTTTAATGTGTCAGAAACCACTTCTTCTTTGGCAGAAGAGGCTACCAAGATAATTCCAGAGCAGTCAGTGAAGGTTCAATCCCTATCTGCTTGGGTCAAACTATTATAGAAATCAAATAACATTTCTGGATGGCAGAGGAATGAATAACTTGATACCAGGCTACTCCCCTGGACAAGCCTCATGTTGCCTCAAAAAGTTATAATGCTTTAATCTTGTCCCCTTTGTACCAGGGAACTGAATATTCTTGTGAATGGGTTATTTCTCAATGTATATAGGAAGTACTGACATAATAGATAGACCAATTATATCCATCTGAAGGAAGAATGGTATGCTTACAGGCACTACCACGTGAGACAGTTGCCAAAGGACTGGAATAATCTCCTGACTGGAGTGTTTACCCTGAGAAAAAGGAACAAATAATACATACATATGCATATAACATATGCATATGTATGTATACACACACACATATATAGTCTCCAAATATGCCTTTATGGTATTACACACCCAAGCAAACATATGAATGGAAAGGGTCTGATGAGCATTCCTCCAGAAAATATCACAAAGACATTCTGCACATGCTAGACGCTCCTAATCACCCAGAAAAGGTGGTAGCAATATGCTGTGTACATCCATCCACAAATGGACCACAGCTCAGTCTGTGACTGAAATAAAAAGGCTAATAGCTTAAGGTTGAGTTATTGAGATACCTTAGCTCTGTCCCTGTTCTCTTTCAGTGAGGGACTAAAAAGTTCAAGGGATACGCCACAAGAATAACCTGTTATGAAAAGTGGACATAAAGTGAACAGCGGTGGCTAAGGGAGGAAAAATAATTTTACTAAAATCAGTAGAAAGGAAGGCAAACTATACCCCACACAACTCTTTTTGCATGAGTCATAATGTCACTAGGACTATGGCTTCTTGTATTTTTGGTTTTTTTTTTTTTTTTTTTTTTTTTTGGTTTTTCAAGACAGGGTTTCTCTGTGGCTTTGGAGCCTGTCCTGGAACTAGCTCTTGTAGACCAGGCTGGCCTCGAACTCACAGAGATCCGCCTGCCTCTGCCTCCCGAGTGCTGGGATTAAAGTCGTGTGCCACCACCGCCCGGCTATGCTTCTTGTCTTTTTACAACCATCAAACAGGTGCGTCAGGCATAGTGCCTTTATGAGGATAACAACTGGAGCCAAGAATATAATCACCGATTAATCCCACTCAAACAAAGGGTGACCCGCACATAACTCTGCCTATATGCTCGCCTGTCAAGGATGAGACAGTTCTCAGTGTTTATTCTCACCTCTAGGGCATAGACTAAAGCCTTTTCCTCTTTCTCAGAGCTGAGGTACAAGTTATTCCCACGTGGTGACAAAGGACCATCTTTTACCTCTCGGTTTACTCATAGGACTGTGAATGGCATGGATAAAGGTATTGTGTACACTATGCCTGGCGATTTCAACCTTCTGAGAAGACAGAAAAGGTAATCAGACTTTAAAAAGTAATTGTCTAAGTGGTCTAGGAAACCTCGGGAAAATGGCTCTTCGTGTTGCTGCGGGCTTGGGTGAGGAGCTGTCCTCTAGGGGGCACTACCAAGTTTGTTCTGTGGGACAAAGAATTGTACATCCTGGCAGATCAAGAGGGTCACAGATGTGAGAAAGCAGCCGCGACCCAAGAGTGATGAATATTCCAGGGGCTGTCACCGGAGTGAAAGTAACAGTTACAGATTAACACATAAATGGAGTCGTGTCAGTCACAAATTTAAAAAATAATGAAAAAAAAGCCCTACAAACTTTATTAGAACAGATAAACAGTTTCAATGGGATCATCCATGGGATGAGATTGGCCCTCAGAGTTCAGAGTCAGCTTAGGGTTTTGGGTCAGATAATTTATACGCTAGCAAGGGCCCTCCTACCTCCAGGTTTCTTTTCTCTTCTCCCTGATTGGTCCTGACCACAGTATCCTCCCTGCCAGCTGTTAGCAGTTTGTAATGACTTGTAGTGGGAGGGTGAGAGAATAATGGGATAACCAGGGGATCAAGGAGCAGACCTTCTTAAAGGGGGTCAGTCCCTGTTTTCCTGATTGGCCCAAGTTCCCCAAACCTTCCTTCATCCCAAGTGCCAATAGTTTTGATGAGGATCACAAACACTCCTGTCTTAGTTAGGGTTTCTATCTCTGTGAAGAGACACTAGGATCATGGCAACTCTTAGAAACTATTTCATTGGGGGGCTCACTCACAGTTCAGAGGTTCAGTCCACTATCATCATGGCAGGAAGCAAGGCATTCAAGCAGACATGGTGCTGGAGAAGTAAGTGAGAGTCCTACATCTTGCAGGCAACAGCAAGTGGTCTCAGTGTCAAACTGAGAAAAGCTCGTGCAAAGGAGACCTCAAAGCCTGCCCTGTGGTGATACACTTCCTCCAACAAGACCACACCCACTCCAACAAATACACACCTTCTAATAGTGCCACTCTCTTTGGGGGCCATTTTCTTTCAAACCATCACAATTCTATAGACTAAAGTGAAGATGTGCTATTAAATGTCGTACAGAAGGGTGTGCCTTTTAGGTGTTTTAGCTACCCATGTACTCATCACTGACTTTGGTAAGTTTCAAAAAGTCCATCCAGGACTACAGTACCTAAGCACTTCTGGCTCTAGATACTAACTTACCATCTTAGAAAGTCAAACCAGGGAAATATTTATCAATAATAACCTGGAAAGAAGGGCTGGAGAAATGACTTAGTGGGTTAAGAACATTTGCTGCTCTTACGGAAGACTCAAGTTCAGTTCCCAGCACCTACATGGCAGTTCACAATTACCTTAAACTCCAGTTTTAGGGGATAGGAACCCTCTTCTGGCTACTGTAGGTACCAGGCATATACATGGTATACTTACATACAAGTAGGCAAATACTCAGATACATAAAATAAAAAATAAAAGAAATGTTTTTAAAAAAACTGGAAAGAAAGCTTACTTCTGAAAAATTAACACCTAAATAGAAGGGATACCTACACTATCCTTGGGGAGGCATGAACAATTGTCTACTCACCCCAGATAGGGAACTTATAATAAGCCAAAGTAATGATACCACCAAGTCCAACTTGGTAAACCAATGAGTTTATTGGGGTTACTTTTGGGAGTATGGATAAGGGGTTAGTTGGGGGAACATGGGTGATGCAAAGGCATCTGTATCAACAGAAGTCCATCAGAGAATGGATGAGGACACAAGGAAGCTGGAATCCTGAAGCCCTCTATACAAAAGGTAGTCAGGTCAAAGTGCAGGATGGAAATCCTCCTTTCCTTAGCAATCCTTACTATGAGGAAGAGAAGAACTCATGAATCTGGGAAGTTTTGGGGACTTTCTAAACTTGTAAATTGTTTACTTCCTGAGTCTGAATTAATTTCCTCCAGGATGGAGTTTTTCAATGCAGTGGAAATCACTGTCCAACACCTGGCTACTCCACCACAGTTTTAAAATTTACAAGGACAGATAATTGGATTTGTATCTCTCGGGTCAAGCCTGCCTCTCTAGGAGCTCCTATGTCAGAAAAGTCCAGTAAAGAAAAAAAATATATACTATGAAGCAGTTCCAGATTTCCAAACTCCTCTTCTGAAGATACCATAACCACACAGATGAGTAACAACTGATCAGAGGCTTAGAGACAGACACTATAGTGAGTCTAGATCATACTTTTTCTGAGAATACACATTGGTAATTGGATAAGAGCTTGGTTATTTCTTCTAGGGTGAACTCATTCTTACACATGCAAGAGCTAACCTTAGCTGAACTTTCCTCCAACATCAAAAATCCTAAAAAGAAAAAAATCTTTCTTTTGGCTCTTAAAATCTTTATTACCTAACCCATTATTTCTATGCTCCCTCATGTTACAAGGGTTTAAAGAACCCAGTGCTTATGGCCTAGTGATTCAAATCATTTTTCTTGTAAATCTCACCCATCCTTGCTGGGTGTCTCCACCAGAGGCTGAGGTTATACACAACCACCACGAGCTGAAGTGGTCTTCACGAAACACCTACTTAAAAACAAACCTGCAGGGCCAGTCTGCCCAGTCCTCTTCCGAATGGTATCTATTGGTCCAGGAATAAAACTTAAGTGTATACATTAAGAAGTGGGGTGCTAGACCACAAGTGGGAAATTTATATGTTTATTTTTGCCAGTATATTTTCCTGTGAGAAATTCCATAGCTACTCATTTATTCAGGTGTGACTAACCTTAAAGATATCCGTAACAATCCTACTCAAAATTACCTTTATGCCCTGTTGCCTTTCACATCTACCTCCTCTAACTAATCTTATGAATGGTCTAATTTACTCTCCTTGGGCAAGACCCACCTCCAGGTGAACTCAACCCCTTACCTACAAATGTCCACTAAGGGGAGTTGTTTTCCTCTTACTAGCTACAGTTTTGTCGCTTTGCAGCTCTCATGAGATCCACAAAAATTCTAAAATAGACATTTTTGTATTTGCAAAGACTAGGTAACAAACCTAACCACCAAACTAAAAGATTTCCACCTTTGAGGGAAGCCCATTTAGTGGTTCAGGATTAACTTTACAAGGTAAGCCTGGGCATTACAACCCTGTCATCTCCTGAGATCCAGATTTAGGAACTTATCGGTGTGCTTGGCTTTATGCTGACCTCAGACTTTTGCTCTTTATTTTTCTTATCTATAAGCAAAACTACAAGATTCTTAAGGACCCTGGTGGATTTGAGGGTGAAAGGCCTATCTAATAGTACCTGTCTTCTGGAGAAGAACTTGATATTTCAGATAAGGGATGCTAGACATCTCAACTGTCAGGGAAAATGTTACCTTATTTTTCCTGTATATAAAAACGTCTGATTTACAAGTAAGCATCTTTGATGGTGCCACTCGGTAAAGTCTTGAGCAAATTACTTGGGACTGGTAGTCTAGCCAGGGAGGAAGCTCACTGGGAATCTAACAGTAGCAATCAACAGAGACAGCTAAGGTTGTAAGGGAAACAGCACAGGGCCTTGTCCAACTCCACCTCAGTTATGTCATTTCAATTGAACCAGCGAAACCAATTAGGAAATAATCCCTCAAAGCAGAAGGACCTTATTTATTATGCAGCAAGGAGGAGCCTACATATAATTTAAAGAAAAAAAAATCTGCTTCTATTTTGGAATGGGGAAAAGTCCCAAAAAATGTCCAAAATAGCCTTCAGAGAGCTAAAAGGACAAGAAGCTCGGGTAGCACCCTCTGGACACTATGTTGGAAACCCTGGATCTTGGTACTTTTTCCTCTGTTGATACCTTTCCTATGCTCAGTTCCTCTTGACTTCAGCCTCCCTCTGGATAAGCATATAAAGTTCATTTCTTCCAGGATTCAACAACTCCAAATGGAATAGCCACACAGACCCAGAGATATGGAGGATTCAACAGGATTAACCATATCAGTGTAGTCCCTTCTAGGCCCCCTGGCAAGGGGATTTCAGAGGCACATAATTCTTCTCTACCAGAGTCATTTTGAAAAATGACTTCCTTGTAAGAAGCTCAACTTAAGCCTGAATTTGTCACAAGGACAATGAGGACAAGTCTGTTTGGGATGTCCTTCTGTATATGTGTTGCATTTATTGGTTGATGAATAAAGCTGTTTTAGCCAATGGCTTAGCAGAGTAAAGCAAGGCAGAAAATCCAAGCAGAGATATAGAGACAGAGTAGGCAGAGTCAAAGATATGCCACTTAGCTGCTGAAGGAGAAAGATGTTAGAATCTTACTAATCTATGTGGCAATACATAGATTAATAGACATGTGTTGATTTTACATGTAAGTGCTAGCTAGGAATATGCCTGAGCCATTGGCTAACCAGTGTTGTAATTAATATAGTTTCTGTGTGATATTTGAGTCTGGGTAGCTGGGAAAAGAAAGTACTATCTCTGTCTACAAATGGCTACAGATGGAAGTTTCTGTCCTGCCTCGTCTTGCAGCTGTTCATTACCAATAAAACACATAGAGGCTTATATTAATTATAAAATGGTTGGCATATTAGCTCAGGCTTATTATTCACTAACTCTTGCAACTTAAATTAATCCATAATTCTTGTCTATGTTTGCCATATGGCTTAGAATCTTTTATTAGTGAGGCATTCTCATCTTGTTTCCTCTGCATCTGGAAGAGCCTTTCCTCTTCCCAGAACCCTCCTAGTCTGAGTGCCCACCTATACTTCCTGCTTGGCTACTAGCCAATCAGTATTAAACCAATGTGTGTGACAAATCTTTAGAGTATACAAAAGCATTTCCTGCAAGTCCATCCTTGAAATAATCTGTTAGGTACAACGAAGTATATATACACTTAAAATTATGGACTGAATGGCCTATATACGTGCAGATTCTCCAGAGTTATAACAGCCCAAATGTTAATCAAGGGATGAACTCACCCAGTTTTTTTACCCCTGGGAATCAGCATCTTTCCCTGTCTAAAGTCCAGAGAAAGAATCTTCCAAGCGGGGCTGGAGAGATGGCTCTGAGGTTAAGATCAGTGACTGCTCTTCTGAAGGTCCTGAGTTCAATTTCCAGCAACCACATGGTGGCTCACAACCATCTGTAATGAGATCTAATGCCCTCTTCTGGCCTACATGCAGGTAGACTACTGTATACATAATAAATAATAAAGAAAACATTAAAAAAAAACAATCTTCCAAGCAATGGAAGTTCTGGAAACATCTTGCCAAGCATTCTACTACCTCCCAGTATACCCACCTTTTCCTGCTCCGTTCTCTTCTAGATAAATGCTTTTCACTATCAGTTGTTGGCTCATATTTGCTCAATTCTTTGATAAAGTTACCTAGAACCTGTAACCCTAACTGATCCCGAAATCTCTACAGTACTAATCTCCTCCCCTCCCCCTTTTTTTTGCCATCACACATTTATGGAAGTCAGAGGACAATATACAAACATCAGCTCTCACCTTCCACAATGTGGGAATCCAAGAAAAGCCAGGTTACGAGGCAGGGCAACAAGTGCCTGGACCGCGAAGCCATCTTGCAGCCTATTGTTGCTGGTGTTTCTGCTCATAGAGGGTGTGCCATATCTTTAGCCAAAAGTTTGATGTAGCAAAGGAGGCTGTATTAGCTAGGGTTTCCATTGCTGTGATGAAACACCATGATCCCTTCCTCAGGTTCTCTAATTGGTTAAAATGGTGCACAGGGCCCAGCAAACATATACTTTTTAATTTATTATGAAC
>PVIU01009067.1:0-78785 GCA_004026605.1 Ondatra zibethicus | reverse complement strand
GTGAGGGGCTGGTCCACCTACTGAGACAGTGTGCCTGAACTAATGGGAGCGCACCAATCCAGCTGGACTGGGACTGAATGAGCATATGATCAAACCAGACTCTCTGAATGTGGCGGCGAAAGTTGGCGGACGGAGAACCCATCAACAATGACACCAGGACCTATCTCTTCTGCATGTATTATCTTTTTGGGAACCGAGTCTTTTTGAATGCACTCCTTCCTAGGCCGGGAGGGAAGGGGGTGGGCCTTGGACTTCCAACAGGCCAGGGCACCATGCCCTCTTTCAAGGAAGAAGGGGGCATGTTTTTGAATGGAAAACATAAAACAAAACAATGTATAAAAAAAGAAAAATAAGAAAAAAAAAAACAAGATGATAGGCTTCCATGTAGCTTTCCCACTTTTCTTCACTTTGATTAGCCCTTACCTGCCATGTTGTTTTTCTCCATACTCATCATTTCATTACCTGCTTCATCTTTCTGACTGAGTATTCAATACTATCCTCACTCTGAATACAAATATACTGGTCCAATTTTAATTTTGTAGCTTCTACCTCTACCAAAGGTAAGCACACAATTCAGCAATTTAAAGCTAACCCCCATATAAGAGAGAGAAATACAGTAGTTTTCTCTTTGGGTTTTGATGATCATGCTATGTATAACTGATTTTCAGTTCATCTGTTTACAAGCAAATTTAATGATTTCTGGTCTCTGTACTGCTAAGTATTATTGCATATTATATATATACTTAGTTTCCATTATTCATTTCTAAGTTGTTAATATCTTGGCTGGTTGCATTTTCTAGATATCATGAATAAAGTTTCAGTGAACATTGAAATGCAAGTATCTGTGTAGTATGATATAAAGTCCTTTGTTATGGCATTCAAGCCCCAGAACATGGCATGGCTGTTAAACACACAAATGTACAGGGGCTGTGGTTACCTGCACAATAATTTCCATTGGCTTCATATTGTGCAGGTAACCACAGAACCTAATTGAACTGAGTGGGTTTCTCTTTCCAAAAAAGAAAGACTATGAAGTTGAGAGGGATGTGGGGGAGCTGGAGTGAAGGAAGAGGAAGTAGGTATGAGGAAGGTACATTGTGTAAATTTATGAAGTTTTCGAATAAACAAATTGCTGTCACAAATATGTGATCATTTGATTCTTGCAGATAATGCGTGAGAGATAGGTTTTATACTATGGACCTCCTTTCAGAGATGAATGAATAAATATGTAAGATAAAACATAAACTATATATGCAAAATTATAATAATGAATGCCATTTCATGAAGTTTAATATGAATACTAGAATATAGATGCAGAAATTCTAAAACTAATTCAAAACATAATTTTCAGTAGAGGCTATTTGATACTGTGAGATTTTAAAATTCATAGTTCTAAAACAAACAGCATGTGATTCTAAATTTAGAAACTCAGGACTTGTGATACGTCGTTGCCAGATGTTCCTGTTTGGTCCCCAGACAAGAACAGCCTAACACAGTCTATGTGAGCCTAGATTCCCTCCCCAGCTCCATCCTCTAGAGATATTCACACTTTGGGTTTAAAACAAAGGAAAACATATGGTCTTATTTGTTTGTGTGTGCGTATTTGTGTGTATGTTGTATACGGTGTGTACGTACCTTAAATGTATATATTTGAAGAGATAGACTTTAAGAAATTTTGTCTATTGCTTTTTTCATTGTTTTTTAAAAGTTAGTCTTGCATTGATCCTGGAGCTATTGGTTTCATCTAAGGTGTCAGGTCAATGAACCTCCTAGATTGATCTGACTTCAATTAATACCCCTCAACAGCACTGAATTTATAGGCACATGCTATGAAGACTCAGCCTATATTCATATATAGAGATTTTGTTTCAAGCAATTCTCTTTAGATCTTTCTTCCTTACTTGAGCTGTTTTATTTTATAACCTGAAATTGAATATTTATCATTAGTAATTATTTTATATACATATTATCAAGAAAAAAGTTTCAACTTATACCAAAATAGTGTTTCCCTTAATCTTTATCTTTTGATTTTGAAACTTAGGACAAACAGTTCTATCCTAATATTAAAAGAAGAGAAAGAAAACATAGTTATTAACTTCCCATGTCTGGTAAAGCTTTAACTAGAATTTTGCTGCTAACTCATAAGTAACTCTTTGAAATGCAATGCTTAACCCAAATTCTTCATATTCTTCGTGGAATACCATTCTTCTTAATATAGGTGTAAGGAGTCTGTACTTGGGTATTCATGTTTGCATAGGAGGTAGTTTACCCCTAAGCCATCTTTGCAGACCTATCTAGCTCCTTGAGAATGCATTTAAGAAGATGATAAACTGAATTTACTAGCGTAATATACAAGAAAGAGGATGCTTTGAACCAGTTAGATGCTGAAAAAGAATGATCAGAAGTAGTTATGTTCTGGATAGTTTTTTGAAATGTAGAAAACATATTTTTCTAGGAATCTGAATAAAATTAAAGGGAAATTATTATCTGAAGAACTTGGATTTAGCATTGTTTATCCAAAAGTTTCATAAGAGTTACATGCAAAATTCTACTGAGAGTTTCTCCCAGACATAGGAAAGTAACAAGAATGTTTTCTTCCCTTTACTTTTTCAAATAAAGAAACAGAGCTCTTTATATTAAGTTTCAAGTTCAAAAGTCAAGGAAAATACTACTTAGGTATAACTTGTACACAAAACTAAATTTTTACTTGATAAATGACAAATATGTAATTTAATGATATATATGCAATTTCAATTACATTCAATAAAATAACTCAAATGAGGAAGAAAGATCTAAGGAGAATTGTTTGAAGCAAAAATCAGTATAAAAATAATGATAATGGCCAGGCGGTGGTGGTGCATGCCTTTAATCCCTGCACTTTGAAAGCAAAGGCAGGTGGATGCCAGTGAGTTTGAGGTCAGCCTGGTCTACAGCATGCGATCTAGTGAGTTACAGGACAGCCAGAGATACACAGGAAAACCTTGTCTTGAAAAATCAATAATAATAACAACAACAACAATAATAATAATGATATATGATAATATGTGATATGGTCTTTGGCTCATCCACAAATGCAGTATTATCTACAGATACATATTTGTGTCAACAAGGGCTAGTAATCTGAAGCACAGAAAAAAGAAGCTAGTAGCTATTTTCTCAGCTTCCCTTGGATGGTACAGTAGCCTTCATTACTCTGGATGTATCAAATAGAAATCCATCCAGTACCTTCAGGCATTGGATTCACTCTCCCTTTGAATCAAGTTAAAAGGCTGCTTCAGATCTGGGCTACATTTGCCTGAAATCTGTTCTCATAAGTGGAGTTCTATTGGTCCTTGGCCACACACATTAGTTTCTACATTATCTTGGCTTCTTTTGTGGCACATCAGAAATGTTATGTGTGGGAAAGAGACTGCATCATCAAAAGCTGTGTATTATTTGCAAGGTGCACATTTACGTAAGAGTTAAAAGTAGTTTAACAGTTGGGCTGGAGAGATGGCTCAGCAGTTAAGAGCACCGTCTGCTCTTCCAGAGGTCCTGAGTTCAATTCCCAGCAACCACATGGTGACTCACAACCATCTATAATAGGATCTGATGTCCTCTTCTGGTATGCAGGCATACATGTAGAGCACTCATACCTGAAATATAAATAAAAAAAAGTAGTGAAGTAACGATTTGGGTCTGGGAATTCATATTACAGGCTGTAGGACACTCATTAATGCAACACTTAGAAAAATATGTTATGTTTCCCTTAAAGAAATTGATAAGACTTTTAAAAATTAAGACCATAGTAATAAAAAAAAAACAAGATGCATTTCCAACTCATCAGTTATTAGTTCTGTCCTTTGTATTGAGAAAGTATTGTTCTTGGTTTGGGGCAAAGAATGGATGAACTATGTTTCGAAAATCTTATAAAGTTATATTGTACTAGAGAAACTACATAATAATTAACATAATTGTGTGGGAGCAATGCATTAATGTGATATGACAAGTGATGTCTAAGCATAATTCTGCTGATGGTGGATAAGAGATAGTTTAACATAGGTAGTCAACCTGGGGTTTTAGGAAACTTTGGGACTTTTTCGAGTAAGAAATGAAAAAGTATTTTTCATGTTGGATGAGCATGACCCGAAATGAAAGACAGAACTGTGTTGGGAAATGAGTGCAAAGGTGCTTTATAACCAATATGATCCTGCCTGGTGACCCCTGGCTTCCTGCTCTTACCACCTCCTGAATCACAGCCGCATTCTCATGATAAGAGCAACTGCCTTCTCTCCCTGGCACCCTGCCCTCAGACTTCACCAGGGATCTAAGAAGCCAAAGACAGCCTCATTTGGGGCTCTGTGTTGTTGGCAAGCCCTGCTTTCCTCTGGTCTTCCTTTGACCTCAGTACTCCACACCAGAGTAAATGTTTGTCAGGTCAGAGAGCTACACCCTATTAGGCATCTAATTACTCACTGTAGACCAATCCTGTGGTCTAGGAACCTGGTAATCCTGTCCCCCGTTGTTTTAAGCCTGCTTACTAGCTTCACTGGACCTCTTCATTTATCTTCAAGCTTTTCCACGGGCATGGGCATCAGTAGGACCACAGAGTAGAGAGCAGGATGTTTGTAGTGGAGGGTGTTTTATTTAGGAGCCAGGATGAGCACAGGTGCATGTATATTGAGGTCCTTCACTATGTGAAACAAAGTTCACTGCAGTGGGAGAAAAGGTAAACATTATTGTAGTTCCGTTTGTACTTCTGTCCTGGGCTCTATCTGATTTGGGGGTGTGTCTGTAGTAAAACAGAAAGTAATCTCAAGCGTGGTACCCCTGTAGATCTGAACATATTTGAGTCCATTTGTATGTATTATTTATTCTTTATAAAGTTTCGGCAAAACAGTTACTCTACTCCCCCCCAAAATTAGCTATTTGGTCCCTATTTTGGGTAGCTAGGCTCTTTTTTCTTTTCTTTTTTTATTTTTCCATTCAAAAATTTCTACTTCCTCCCCTCCTCCCATTCCCCTCCCGCTTCCACACTCACCCTCCTCCCTCCCCCTCCATCCTTAAGAGAGGGCAGGGTACCCTGACCTGTGGGAAGTCCAAGGTCCTCCCCGCTCCATCCAGGCCTAGGAAGGTGTGCATCCAAATAGACTAGGGTCCCAAAAAGCCAGTACATGCAGTAGAAACAGGTCCCAGTGCCATTATCGATGGCTTCTCAGTCGGCCCCCATTGTCAGCCACATTCAGTGAGTCCGGTTTGATCACATGCTCGTTCAGTCCCGGTCTAGCTTGATTTGGTGAGCTCCCATTAGATCAGGCACACTATCTCAGTGGGTGGACCAACCCCTCATGGTTTTGACTTCCTTGCTCATCTTCTCCCTCCTTCTGCTCTTCATCTGGACCTTGGGAGGTCAGTCCAGTGCTCCGATGTGGGTCTTTGTCTCTATCTCCATCCATCGCCGGACAAAAATTCTATGGTGATATTTGAGATAATCATCAGTGTGATGGTGGGACAAGGCCAGTTCAGGCACCCTCTCTTCTGCTGCCCAAGGACCTAGCTGGGGACATCTCCGTGGACACCGGGGATCCCCTCTAGAGCCAAGTCTCTTGCCAACCCAAAATGGCTCCCTTAATATAGATATCTTCTTCCCTACTCCTATATTCGCCCTTCCTCCATCTCCACCCCCCACCTCCCCAAGCTCTCCCCAATCATTCCCTTCTCCCTTCTCTCTCCCCCTACCCCCAACCCCTTGCTCCCAACTTTTACCAGGCGATCTTCTTTGCTTCCAATTTCCAGGAGGATCTATAAATATTTTTCTTTGGGTTCACCTTGTTATTTGGCTTCTCTAGGCTTGTGAACTATAGGCTTAATGTCCTTTGTTTATGGCTAGAGTCCACTGATGAGTGAGTACATACCATATTCATCTTTTTGGTCTGGGTTATCTCACTCAGGATAGTGTTTTCTATTTCCATCCATTTGCATGCAAATTCAAGATGTCATTGTTTTTTACCGTTGAGTAGTACTATAATGTGTATATATTCCACACTTTCTTTATCCATTCTTCCATTGAAGGGGATCTAGGTTGTTTCCAGGTTCTGGCTATTACAAATTATGCTGCTATGAACATAGTTGAACAAATGCTTTTGTAGTATGATTGGGCATCTCTTGGGTATATTCCCAAGAGTGGTATTGCTGGATCCTGAGATAGGTTGATTCCCAATTTCCTGAGAAACCACCACACTGATTTCCAAAGTGGTTACACAAGTTTGCATTCCCACCAGCAATGGAGGAGTGTTCCCCTTAACTCCACATCCTCTCCAGCATAGGCTATCATTGGCGTTTTTTGATTTTAGCCATTCTGGCAGGTATAAGATGGTACCTCAAAGTTGTTTTTATTTGCATTTCCCTGATCACAAAGGAAGTTGAACATGACCTTATTCCCTTTCTTTTCATATTTTACAGATTTTGGAACTAAGATAATTTATGAAAAAAGAGGCTCATGCATTGATAGGACTTTTAAACACTAGGAAAATACCGAATTTATTTATACTTAGGTTATGATTAAATTATTCTTATTAACTGCACACAAGTAAATCTCATAGCAAAAAATTAATCAACCCAATTTACAATGGCAAAATTTAAATACCTTATTTTATGCATATTATTTATTCAGAAGGATTCACTTCTGTTTTTCTAAGTTTAAACAGCATAAAATATTTTAGTTTTAATGATCTAGGGGACTAAGTATTACTTTCTAGTCTTCCCTGAATTCCATGCATTATAAATCCTGCACAAAATAATGTGTTCTTGTTTATACACGGACAATCACATGATTATTTAGGCTATGGGGTCAGTTTAAAAGCTGTGAGGATTACAGTAGGGAAATAATTAATCATCTACACATTTTGTTCAGGAGACAAGAAAGTGTAAATCCCATACAAACACTGAATTTAAATTTGTACTTTAGTTCTAAGGTTATGAAAATTGTATGAATGACTGAAATTTCTCCAATATTTGTGTCTTTTGTTTAATAAAACTTATTTTTGTTTCAAAATCAGCAAAAGACGGTTTAGTACACAGTTCAGTGGTAGACTGTTTACCTAACATGTATAAGCATTTGTGTCCCTTTCCTAACATTGCTGCTAAATAGTAAAGAGAGATAGAGGCAGAGAGACAGAGGGAAAGACAGAGACAAAGACAGACAGAGATACAGAGAGCAAGACAGAGGGAGGAAGAGAGACAAAGAGATTGGTAGTTCTATCCTTCTTAACTGCCCCAGATTGTAGAAAACTGTGTGCACCGGGCTCAACCACTTGGTTATTGTGTAAACACTATTAATGTGTATGATCGTTTTTATTTTTATGTTTTTTTCTCTCTTGGTACAATTTTGACAATGAACACATCTGGGTATCAGAGATATCTCTTGTAAGTATAAAGTTCTGTTTGAAAGGTGACTCCTTGGAAAGAAGGGGAATTGCTTGGGGGGCTGAGAAAACCCCTGAGCCAGGGCAGTAACATGGGGAGGAGAGAAAGAAAATGGAGGACTAATTGGAGAGATACTTGGTTATGGGGCATGGGAGGGAATGCTTATGCTAAGATCCTGCAGCATGCACAGGATTCCAGAGCAACTGAGGGGTCCTTTCCTGGTCTAGAAATGAAATCTTCCTCTCTTCCTCTTTAGATTTCCTCAGAAACAGGGCTTCTAATGAGGGAAACTATCCATGTAGAGAAAGTTGAGCCATAGTGACTACTGTGATGGGCTACAGGCAGTGGTCCCATTTAATCATGTCTAAGATATGCCTTAGGTAAATAAGGAAATGCACTATTAACTTGATTCCAGAATTTCTAAATTTAAGGATTAAAACGAAATAAATGATCAGTTTTTTCCTTAGTTGTGATGCATAGATCAGTGGCTTATATTTATTTTTCAGTAATGTTTTCTGCTTTTCTGATAAATATTTTATCAAGTAATGCATGAAATGAGTGAACTTGTTCCGAGTGCATAGTAAATCCTTGGTGTAACTCAAGACAGATGATTCAGTGAAGCACACTAGACAGAAAGGCCTCGGGGCACAATTCTCCCCCTATGCATCTCTCAGGAAACGAGTTGTACATGAAGTTGTTTGGAAAACTATCAAATAGACAGATGCTTGAGACTCGCTAGGACACATTTCTCTGTGTGTGAAAGCAGCATGGACTTAGCAAACCAGAAACACATTTTCAAAAGCACCCAAGAGAGACTGACACCTAGCGAAAATGGAGAGGACCATTTTTCCTTTGCACTGCTGTTTTATGCATTACTAGTTGTAATTTGCTATCATTTATTCTAGGGCACAGATTGGTTCATACTTAAATATAGAGTCAGAAACATCATTTTTCTTTAAGCCTCAACTCCTGGGCAATTCCCTGCAGAGTAGCTATAGGGCAATAAATACAGTCACTTACTCGATTCCTGGTATTTGCATTGCATGTGGTTGCAAAGGTTTGATACAATAATAAGATTAAGTAATCTAATTCATTCAAATGATGAACCAGAGCAAAACAAGAGTCCCACAAAAATAAAACATGCCGTTCTAGTAGAACATAGGAAAGTGTGCACAGTTGTATTGCTTTGCCTGGGGAGAGTTGAGCACATGCCTGTTCCTTCCAGATAGGACATTGGAGAGAGACGGAATGACCTAACACAAGCCTGCTCCACTGAACCAGTGGGGTTACTTTCAGAGCAAGGTAAGCTGTTAGAGGAGCATAGATAACACCTGAGCAGCTGTATTTCAAAGAGTCCTGATATAGGAAGGGTGATGGCACACGGAAACCAGCTTTTCAGCACACCTTATGTAACCTGCAGACAGCTCCCCTAGAGACGGCATCCTCTTCCTCAGCACTTGATACTGCATCTCCAATCTGGGGAAGTATTCCCAAATGCTTCAAAGTTTTCAGACAAATACACAGAGATCATGAGACGCAATACCTGGGAAAAGATGTAGTAGACAAACGATTAAGCAAATAAACAGCATGTAAATGATAAAATTCTGGCTAAACATAAAGTCAATAAGAACTCCTGGCAATTTAAATAATGGGATTAAACACTACCTTGACTACAGGGTTTGAATAAAGACTTTACTAATGTAAGCAAGAAACTGTCTGGGGGAAAGTGAAGGAAAAAGCAAGTGCACAGGTCCTGAGATATAAACATTCCTACTATGTTTAAACATGTTAAAATTAAAATACTGACAATGCAAACAGCACAAAGCATTGTAGGCAGTAGCATTTTCCTTGGCACTTCCAACAAGTAGTGTCACAGTCTGTTGGAGACATGACTATATCGTGAGCAGAGACATCAGTTTGGCTAATCTGACTGTGGCTTGAACAGGATCCACTGGCATTTGTTGAGAATAGACAAAAGTAGGGCAATGACAATTATTGGCAATGCTTTTGACTGCTTCTCTGAGCAGCTTTGTCTGAATTAATCTGATTATGAAGAGCAATAGTAAGAAGGCAAACTGCCAGGTCAATTTATAAACAGAAGCAACAGCAACATAACAATCAAGTTTCAAAGAAATCACTGTTCAAATACATGGGACAATGCAAGATTGGCATGTGATAAATACAAATAAATGAATAGTGTTAGACACTAAAACCTTTTGTCTGGGATAAATTCTTTCTAATATAGTCATTTAAGGTATTTTCTATGTGAAATACCAACATGAAGCAAAACCTTAAGTGTGTTCATTAAAATTATATTTAAGAAAAAATGCCATGTGTTTAGAAATAGAACTTCTACTTCTATTGCAAAACAATGGAACATATTGTTAGATTGACAAAATGTTGGAGATTGTGTAGTTACATAAGGATTGTGCATGGAATTTGTACTTTTTGTTCTAGGCAGTGTCTAAAATGGACTCTCTAAAATTTGGGAAGTACAAAAGACAGCAAATTTGCATATGCTCAAGGAAATTATTTGATACACTGCTGTCCTTATATTCCAAGCAAGTTATGCTGCACAGTGTGGTGCAGAAGTCCATAGGATAGCAATAATGGCCATGATAAGATGCTGGGTGTTATGAAACCTAGTTTGGAACAGAGGCTGGAAGTGTAGCTTTGTTATATGCTTGTTTTGAAACCTTGAACATCTTACCTAATAATTCTAAGCTTCAGTTTCCTATTTGAAAATATTTGCAGTTTTTTCATAAAGTACTTGAAATTTTGAGAAATGTTAAGATGGTGTGTAGTCAGGTGTTCTACACAGGTAATACTTTCTTTAATATATGTGCTATTGTTATGTACCCTGCTAACATTAGGAAAAGCTGGATGAAGGGGATATTAAAAGTAGAATCTTTGTAAGCCTCTACAAACCTAAAATTATTTCAAAATATCTTTAAGCAAAAGTATCTGTATGTTTGTGGGAATAGCAACCATATAGGGTTTTAAAATTATTATACTTAGTCAGCTATGTGTGTGTGTGTGTATGTGTGTGTGTGTGTAAGCACATGTGTGTGCATGTTGCTACCATTAAATTCAATTTAATCAAAGTCCTGAGGAAGAAATCCACATGGAAAAGGAATTCAGCCTTACTCTAAAGGTTAAACTCTGAAATTAAAACCGTAATTATTTTCTAGAGCATATAAAAAAATTATGGGAACCTATTTAGTTACAGAAAAACACAAGGGACAGACTTAACACTTTTACTAGTTCACTCCTGTTGTTTTTCTTATAAAACTGATATACCGAGAGCATTTAAGAAAATTTGTGCTGTAAGGAAACCAAAATAAGATGTGAACGAAAAAAAATGAAGTATCCAACCTCATTTAGAAATTCATTGTTTATAATTAATTCTTAATTTTTAATAAATCAAAATACAACAAATTTATTCTGTTGATACATCAAAGTAACAACAAAATTATTTGAAAACATATTCACGGTGAAATTGATTCTTTTCTGATTTTCACTTATCAAATAGAACTCTCTGGGAGAGAACCTTTTCTATAGTCACAACTGTCATTGGTGGATAAAACATTTGCTTGTCTCTAGGGAGCTGGGAATGTTGCCAAGCTGCTTGTATGCATGAGAAACCAAGCATGTGTCAGGACATACATTTTGACCTTTTTGGTTTGTGAATTTTGACTACAACCAACTTTTATTACTGATAATTGACTTAATAAAATCGTGTAAGCCATTGCCCTAGATATATAGGACTTCAGCAGGTCTAAAAGCATGCTAACACCTATCCTGTGTGCCTGTTTAATTTGTCCTGTGGCATGACATAGTAAAGGAGACCAAACTGTAGTGTAGAACCTGTTCAGTTACACCTAACATTATGAATATTAGATGTCAAATATAAGATATGTGAGGAGGTACCTGTTGAGCAGTATCGCATGACTTTAACATATATTGAAGACGTGTTAAAATGGAAACACATCTGGTTCACATTTTCAGGAGGTTCATCCCATGATATTTTGGCCTGTGTTATTATTTTATGATCAACTTTACATACCAGCTCATTCAGTAATTATGGCTTCTTGGGGTCATACTCTCTCTCTGTGACCCACTTTTCATGTTTCTGATACTAGACTCTAAATTGAAATATGAAAAGAAGCCATTATAGTTAAATACTAGGAAATGACAATTAAATGTGAATTTAACTGTGTTGGTGAATAAAAATAATACATAAATGGAAGTGTCAATCATAAAATCAGTTTATAGTAATATTTCAATATTATATGAAGTATATTATATATAATAAAGTATAGTAATACACACACACTCATACATTATTTTTACTGTGATATATTTGATTAGTTGACTTCTATGAACTCTAGATTAATTAATCTATCTAGTTCTACCAGCTCTTTGGAACATCAGAATGTCATTATACATAAATAATCATCATTTATTGAGACAGACATAAGACTTTAACATAAATAATTGGAATCCACTATGATAGAATTCCAAAAAGAGCCTGAGAACAGACATGGGAGGTGTCAGCCTTGGAAGCTGAATGCTCATGTGATAGACTAGGTACCCATAGAAAATGATGGCACTCAGCTTTATCACAGAATCAACTATGCAAAAATGAGATCTTAAATTTATTCTCATAGCAATCCAAATAGTTAAAATTATTAAGTACTAACTCTTTTGTAAGCACTTTTTACAAGTATTTAAGGTCTCATAGGAACCCAAGTAATCTATATTTTTGCTATGACTGCCCAGTAATTGATAAATAATGTGAGACATAAAAGCATAGTGAATTCCTCAAGGACTCACATCTAGGAAGGAAGAAGCAGGGATTCAAATGGAACAGTTGCCATGAGAGCTAAAGGTTTTAGCCATTTTCCTGACTAGGCTTTTCTGTATTTGGTATGTTCCTGTTCCTGTGGTTTCACACCTTGACCAAGGGAGATTATAAAGAGGAAGTGTTAAATTGAGCTTACAATTCCAGATAGTTAGAATCCTTGATGGAGGAACAATTGAGGCTGTTGAAAGCAGGAGGCAGAGCAGAAAGCTGCAAGTTTGCCCCTAGGCCACACCTCCTCCAAGAGAGCCACACCTCCTCCTCCAACAGGGCCACACCTACTTCAACAAGGCCACACCTCCTCCAAGAGAGCCACACCTCCTCCTCCAACAGGGCCACACCTACTTCAACAAGGCCACACCTCC
The DNA here is from genome assembly GCA_004026605.1 of Ondatra zibethicus. Lineage (NCBI taxonomy): Eukaryota > Metazoa > Chordata > Mammalia > Rodentia > Cricetidae > Ondatra > Ondatra zibethicus. Next base: position 66,152 of record PVIU01009067.1, on the reverse strand, counting down.
TCCAACAGAGCCACACCTCCTCCAACAGAGCCACATCTCCTCCAACAGTGCCACACCTCCTCCAACAGTGCCACATCTCCTAATCCTTCCTAAATTCATCATGCTATTCTTTCTATATGTAAGATAAACCTTTAAAGTTTCCATATAAAAGCTCTAATACAGAACTAATGTAATAAAAACAGCTTGGTATTGGCATAAAAACAGATAAGTGGAGCTACGGAGTCAAATTGAAGACCCTCACTTTAATCCACAAACCTAAGAACACCTGGCTTTTCACAAAGAAGCCAAAAGTGTACGATGGAAAAAAGAAAGCATCTTCAACAAATGGTGCTGGCATAACTGGATTTCAACATGTAGAAGAATGCAAGTAGATTCATATCTATCACCATGCACAAAACTGAAGTCCACCTGGATCAAAGACCTCAATATAAATCCAGTTACACTGGATCCCATAGAAAAGAAAGTGGAAAATATCCTTGAACACGTTTTCCCAGGAAACCACTTCCTAAATATAACACCAGTAGCACAAACACTGATAGCAACAATTAATAAATGGGACCTCCTGAAACTGAAAAGTAAGGTAAAGGACACTGTCAATAAGACAAAATGGCAGGTGACAAAGTGGGAAAAGATCTTCACTGACTTCTGAAAAAATGCTGAACTCAAGAAATTAGACATCAAAATACCAAATAATCCAATTTTTAAAAATGAGATAAGAAGCCTTTCAAGTATTTGGAGGCAATTTTACTTCTCCACACCACCCAATGCTGAATTTTTACTGTTCTCTAAACCAATCTTCTTAACAAAAAGCATGTTCAGTGTTCAAGTGTGTCTTTCTCTCCTTTGTTCACTCTCAAATTATTTTACATGCATTTCAAATGAATGTGACATAAGCCTAGATTTTGTATGTTTTCCTATCTGAATTCATTAATATTTTATATCATGATTAAAATGTGTCTCACCAAATATATAATCTGAAGAGGAAAAAAGTTCCAAAGCTAGTTCCCCAATGGCATGAATAAAATTTAATGCTAATTTGGTGTGAGAGTTGAACATTTATAAATAGTTCATCATGCTTACTTCTGTATTTGTCTATTTGGCAAATGTGAATACCTAAAAGATTCACATCTCATTCCTCATTTGCCACTGAGGAAACTCAAATAAAATGTAATGCAATTGTTTTGAAATATATATTGTTATTCACAAAAAAGAATTAGCAAATAATATATAATGAACTATTAGATAAAAATCACAGTATATTTTGAATGTTGGAACACCCTGGAGATATTTGTTGATTTCCTCAACTAGAAAGTTGGGATTGCAAGTCCATCATCAACTATTGACAGACCTTCAAACTAAGAAGGAATGAAAAATTTACAATCACTAAGGTGGTTCAGTATCAACAATGGAACAACTTGAAGGAATTCACTGTCATCAGAAATACATTTGGGACACCAGTAACACATTTCTTAGTAAATTAAGGTACTAGTAGAATGAATGGGGCTCATGATGCTCCTGGTGTCCAAAGTTATAATAGGAATTTAAGCTTAAAGTAGTGTTTGTATCACAGGGCATGATTAAAAAGGCACATTTTCTGGAGAATTTGCCTCTTGTGGAATTTGTAGAATTCTCACAGATGCCATAATTAAATATTGACTTACAATTCATTTTAAATCATAAGAAATGAGTTCTTTCATGATGGAATTCAGAAAATAAATTATGCTTTCAAGGTTGTTAAACATTAGTATTACAATTTGCATAGCATGATTAGAAGAATTTTTTTTCAGAGCTCAAGATCTTTAACCTCCACATGCATAGCATGGCACTTGCATGCTCTGTCTGCTCCTCTCTCTCTGTCTCTCTCTCTGTCTCTCTCTCTGCCTCTCTCTCTCTCTCTCTCTCTCTGCCTCTCTCTCTCTCTGTCTCTCTCTCTCTCCTCTCTCTGTCTCTCTCTCTCTCGTACACACACATTAAATAATTATAATACCACTATCACATAATAATAATAATTTGACAAAAGAACACTAGGGAGTGCTGAGGCAAGGTTGCTGGGAATGTAAAGTGGTACCACTGTGATAGAAAGCACTTTGACAATAGTTAAAGTGTTAGACGTAGAAACGCCATAGTATCTAGCAATCCCACTTTGCAGTAAGTATCCAACATAATCTAAAACAAAATTTTACAGAAATAGATTCACTCTCATGATCATGTTGGAATTATAAGCCCATTGCTATGAATAAAATCACTGCTATTCAAGGAAATAAATTACATAGATCATCTGTACAATATAATGCATACATACAATAGTTATTGGGTACTTAGCTTTTAAGTTTTTAGACTTTGGATTGCTTTTATCATGGCAAATAAATTCTGAAAATGTTCTGTATTATCATTTAAATCCACTCTTTTTTTGCTGGGCACTAGGATTGATTCAGCTGTTTAACTGGGGTTGGTAGTTGTAGTTCATACCAGTAATCCTGAAACTAGGAAGCAGTCATGGGGTCAATCAGGGCTACATAATGAATTGAAGAGCATCTTGAAAGTATATTGAGACCATTTTTGAATACAACAAATAAAGTAAACAACCAGTGCTACAGTGAGCATTTTTTTAATGTATGAGCTTCTGTGCATACATTTTTTTATTTGTTTGTTTCTTAACTGTGTACCTAGAAGTGAAATTGCTGGTTCACATGATAGCTCTATGACTTCCTATTTACAAAAGTGCCAGACGTCTTTAAAGCAGCCTACCAATTCATATTTTTGTTGTTAATGTTTGAGTTTCTCTACATCATTGTCAATACTTCCTATTATTTATGTTTTCATGCCTTGTTAATACTTATTATCATTGTTCTTTTGTTATAGCTGTCATCATAGTTATGAAGTTGTATCTCAATGAGCTTTCCATTTATGTTCCCCCAATTCATATTTGTCTGTGTTTGGACAGTTTTATAGATAGAACATTTCCTTATAAGTTGGATAACTTTATATTGAGGTTGTAGTGACCTTTTGATTTTCTAGAATCATAATCCTTATTAGATGTTTGATTATTCAAATATTTGTTCCTATTCTATGGGTTGTCTTCTACTTTCTTGATTTAACTTCAAGTGTAGGTTTTTAATTGTATATAATCTTGAGCTGTCATGATAAAAATATTATATACAGTATTATATATTAGTTATCTTATACAATAAAGGTTTATTTCTGAAAGGTCTTGAGCCTAGAAGTCAGTATCACATACATTAATTATCAAGTTTGGGTGAAAATCTCCTTCCTTTCATAGAAAAGAAAAAATATGGTGTCTTTTCTTCTATGAAAACTAACTTCATTATCAGAGATCCACCCTCACAAACTCATCTGAATATATCAATTTTCAAAAGTTTTCTCTCTAAATACTCTGCATATAAGAGCTGAGGTTTCAACATAAAATCTCAGGGATACAGTTCAGCACATTGGTGGTGGTAGTCAGCTCTTCTATTTTCTCTTAAGTTGTATGTAATTTTGATATCGTATTTATGAACCATTGGTTAAAATAAAATACATCCATATCTTTTATCACAGGGGTTTTATACTTTTATTATATTAGGGATATATTTTTGCTCAGAAATCTGTGCATCATTTCTTTTTAGCCACTCCCTTCACACATATCCAGCCTTCAGGGTACAGTTTGGTAGTGCCTATAGACTCAGAGCATTTTGGATGTAGCCCGATCACTTAAATTGTCACATGGCATTGCATTTCTTTTTATTTATCATAATTTTACACCATTGTACATATTACAATTTCAGAAATAATTTATTGGATTGTGTTATTTTATCTTTCAGTCCATTTTGTAGAGACAACAAAGAGAATAAAACGTCAATTTTTTGCCTTGATGTAAGGAATATAAATCGCCAAGCAGAAATTTTATTTAAAGTGTTGTGGGAAATACAAATCCCTCTAAAATTTCACGGACAATTAAACTATTTTAAGATAATTTTTTTGTGCACATGCGAACAAAACATACTGTTTGAGTGTTTTGTGACCCTGAGTTTCAGTGCTATAAAAATTCCGGGACACTCACACACTTGTGTGTGCTTCTGGTCCTAGACAGTTACACTCCTTGGACCAGAACACTCTTTCAGAAAAGAATGCTTGCTTAATAGAAACAATTCAGCTTCCTTTTTTGAGTTTGGTTTTTCTATGTTATTTAATGCTATTACCTCTGCCTTTTCTTTGGAGAATTCTATACATTATTATGACATGCAGAGTACAGGGCACCAAGTATTAAGCTCTGAGCATCCTAAATGCACTCAGTAAAATTCTCAATGGCAGAACAATGTTTTCATAAGCTCTACAGCTTCAGTAGGACCCACTCCAACATTTTGCCTCAGTGAAGAGTCAACAGTATCCTAGTCCAAACATTGTGGGTTATGTAATTATAATTCTCTTTATTGCAAGAGAGACATGGTTTGATTTTGTTTTGCTTAGTTAGAGCTATGCTGAGATTTTTTAAATAGTCATCTTGAATACTATTTTGTGTGTCTTCCACAGCAGGTATTATCTAACCAGATGCTAAAGCCTTTCAAATTAATACACAGCATCTTGTTAAGATGCCTCCTGCTTCACACTGTCAGAGCTATGGAAACCTGGCTTTTCCTGCCAAAAGACTAGCTGGCAAGGATTCTGTCTTAACACGAGTTAGCAGCAATGCTTACTGGGCCTGGCATTTTTTTACTAATGCATCTAAAAGGTTAAATTTTAATAAACTTCCAAATAATTCAAGCATATAACAACTAAAGATGCCATCTGCACATTGCCATAGGTAAAAGATTGTTTCTTTTCCCTTCCATATAGATAAATCAGGATCAAAGACATAACACTAATTTTATTATAAAGCTAAAACCTTGTTTCCTCTGAGAAACTGTCTCTGAGGCTCTTCTTCTCTCCTCGTTCATAAGCTTGACATAATCAGAACATGCCTAGGTGGAAGTAACAAAAATTGAAGAAGAAGTGAAGTAGGCCAAATGAACAGTAAATTTGAAATGAGTAACTCCAACATGATTCTAAGGGCCCTGTGTCTTTGTCTTTCCATATGTATTATGACAGGGTTAGGAAAAGAGGAAGTTCTCAAACTTAGAGCCTCAGGCTAAGGACTGCATTTCCTTCATCAAGCTTAGTTCTGCTGTGTCAGGAATCCCTGAATCTTGCCAGACTAATAGGTAGGTGGGATCCCTTGAGCAACAGTTCTGGGAACAAACACCTGGCTTCACTGAAAAGGCCTCAAATATGCTTTATGCTATTGTTACATTTAATAACTACATACTAACTGAGGACTTGTATTATCTCTTGAAGAGGAATGTAGACAGAACAAAATGGGAAATGTGATAGACATGTGTCACAGGAGTTTTACATTAAAAAGCAGTTTTGTGTTGTGTGCGGGAATATAGACTTCTAACCCCAGCACTAGAAAGACAAAGACAGGAGGATCTCTGTAAGTTCAAGGATATCCTGGTCTACATAGCAAGTTCCAAGCAAGCCAGAGCTACATAGTGAGATCCTATCTAAAAACAATAAATGTAAATAAAATAAAAGAATTTTTGCAATATACAAAGAAAATGTTTCATAGCTTTATATCTTTGTGGGCATTAATCTTGTTGAACACTATTTGATAGTTTAGTCTATAATATAATTTTTTGAATGGGATAAACTTGCTAAGTAAAAAGAAGCAGAGAGGTATTTCCTTATTCTTTCATATATACTTTTATTTTAAAAAATATTTTCATATAATGTATTTTGATCATGTTTCTCCTCCACCAACTTCTCTCAATACATCCCTATATACCTACTGACCCAAATCTGTGTTCTTTCTCCCTTCCCCTCTCTATCTTTAAAAAAAAAAAGAAAACACAAAAACTGAAGTCAAAATAAACAAAAAACCAATAAGACAAAACAATGCCCCCTCACTTCCCAAAAAATAAAAATTCTATTTTGTGTTGGAAAGCTACTCCTGGACATTTGGCCTATCCTGGAGTATGGTTGATATATACTCAGCACCACTCCAGGGAAGGTAACTAATTTTTCCTATTTTGGTGGGTATCGTTTGTAAGTAACTCAAGGTTAGTGGTGGGACTCCGTCCACTTCCCAATCCCAGTACTGTCCTATATACTTTTTTAAACTATAAAGATGATTTTCCTTGCCCAAGCAGTTATTATCAGTATCTCCCCGGTAAGGGAGGTGACCAGCTCCCTCATCTGTGGAGGACTGTGGATGGACTGATCTCGGTTTGAGTTCAGGAATTTTATAGCTGCATCAGGACCGGATGTTTGTATTTCACAGCACTATTTCTCATCCTCAAGCCCTTTTTTTGTGCCCTATCTTCTGAAACATTTCTTGATCTTTGATGGTAAGTGATCTGGGGTTATGGTGAGAAATACAACCCACTTAGGGCTGAACACTAAGTCTCCTAGTCTTTGCATTTTGACATTGACTACTGCACACTGGCCAAGTCTGGGAGCGTCCTAGGTCTATGAATAGAAATATCAAGTTTTGTTTGTTGGTTCGTTTGTTTTGAGACAGGGTTTTTCTGTAGCTTTGAATCCTGTCCTGGAACTAGCTCTTTTAGACCAGGCTGGCTTTGCCCTCACAGAGATTTGCCTGCCTCTGCCTCCTGAGCCCTGGGATTAAAGGCATGGGCCACCACTGCCCAGCTAGAAACATAAATATTTGAAAGGCAAATGTGACAACATGACCAGGTAGCAAAGTAGAATTGCAAGGGCCTACGACCTCCCTAGGGTAAGCTTTTAACCAGTTATAAGGTTAAATACAAAATTCTCTCCTCTGAAGTAAGCCTTAAACTCTGTCAGAGTGTATTTGATAACCCTCCCCATAACAGTCATGCCACTGCTGGACTAGTGGGTACTTCTTGGCTAGTAGATCAATATTGTATCATACAGGGTCCTGAACTGGATGGATAATACCGTTGATGCCTTTTCTTCTCATCAACCTGCGTATCAACTTCTGTCAGCATAAAAGATAACCATTAGGGCAGAACACCCAAGTCTTCTGAGAGTGCCATGGTCCACACATGCAGGATAATTCCAAACAAGCTCATGAAGGCAAAAAACAGAGGACCCTCAGAAAGCAGAGTAAAGTAACAGCAAGGGAGAGGATTTGACTTATAAAATAAAAGCCCCCCCCAAATCCCTCAAATAAAAAAAAAACCCTATTTTTCTTAGAAGTTTGTTTCCAACCAATCTACATTAATTGTCTACCCTCTGTGATTCGGGATTCAACAAGTTACAGAACACTTGCCACCTGGGGCGTCTGCCCATGTGTTTGTATGTAAGGGGTACTGATTGACAAATTACTGCTTGCAGAGCTAAATGCAAATAGGATATGAGACGAATTTCAGTAGGAGGACAGTGAATGACTCATGGTAGAAGGCAGGGCTAGATGATTAAACAGCCAGAGGCTGCCTGACAGCAACAGGGTTTGATTTCAACAAATACCCATATTTTACAAGAGTCTAGCTGCCTTGATTGGAAGGTTTTGAAAACAGAAGTTTAGCAAGTACTCATGATCATAGCTGCCATTTAAAAAAAAATGAAAGGCTTTAGCAGCTTGCTATGTTAGGCAGAGTTGTCTGTGCCAGCCCCCACAGCACTGTGGTGTGTTGAATAATCCATCCTGCAGCTTTAGGAAGAAGGGAAAACTTCTGTAGGTAGGATATGTAGGAATAATCAAAAGGCACAAAATAGAATTTGCAGGGAGTTGCAGTATCTTTCTGTTTAATTTGGGAAGGCTTGTTATAAGGCTCAGTAAAAATCCCTAGTCTGATTTTACCTGTCAAATTGCATTATTTATACAAGTGGCTTTTCCTTCAAGCTATCTTGCCTGAAGCAGACCATGAGACATAGCTGTTTTACACAGTAATTTTGGATGACAGCTTCCCTGGCCTTATCTGAGTATAGGAGGCAATTATAGAAACAGAGGCCATTAGTACCACATTTTATTTTGTAGCAGTAATGCAAATATCCATATATGTATACATTACCTATAATGGTGTAATATCAAGGCATTAATTTATATAAGGAAAAATCATTGCCAAGAACATTTATAAACTAAATATTTGAAGACTTTAAAATTTTTAACAGTTTTGAGGACATAGTTATTCTGCTGCATTGCTATCAGTTTTTAATACAATTCTTCTATTATCAATTTGTTTTAGAAAATACATCTTCTGGTTTGTACAGAGATATACTTACTTTTATACCTGTAAATTTATGTGCTCTAATACCCAAAGTAACGCAGATTAAAATTGAGAACTTTCTACTTAATATTTTAGACAGAACCAAACATTCAAAGAGCCAATTTTTCAAGAAGAAACACCAAAATATAGTAAATGGGGGTGGCATACTCTGAAGGAAATCATTTTAAAATACTTTTAAATGATTAGTGTGTTTCTTCTTACATTCCTAGTAGACATACTCTCACAGGAATATATCTTCTTCCTCTGGCCCTTACAATCTCTCTGCTCTTCCTTTCACAATGATCCCTGAGCACTAAGTGCTGGATTTTATTGTAGATAAAACCATTGGGACTGTGCTCCACAACTACACATACACATATCCACTAACGTGTACATGCTGATACACATACATACATACTCATACATGTAACAGCAATTAATTAGAGAAAAAGAGGACTTGAATTCGAATAGAATAACAAAGATGGGTATGTGGGAGGGTTTTTGATTGGCACCAATATTTGGTGAATAAAGCACAAGCATGCCTATTTGTGGTTGGGGTAGATGTTGACAGCATTTAATGAACCTGATTCTCAACTCACCCTCTATTTTCCCTCCTCCTTCTCAGTCTGATTGGCACTCATGAGTCTTTAACTGGTATTTATTCAGATGTATAGCTGACAAAATAAGACCATGTGGCCTTGCTAATTAAGTGACTCACACAAAGAGAGAATGAAAGCCTAATTGAAAAGTAGAGTGCTAAAATTGTCATCGAGATGAGTGAGTAAATTTCCAGAAATTTCTCCGGAGACTGTTTGGTGCCATGGACTGGAAATAGAAAGGTTAAATCCCCTTCTCGGCATACAGTTTTCTGACGTTTCTTTTTTTTTTTTTTAAGCAAGAACTTACCTACTAAATAAAAGCTTTGAAACATTTAGTAAACGAGAACATATGTGTGTGTGCTTGTGTGAGTGTAAAATCTCATCTTCCATAATTAAACCTCGACTAAACAGAGCATATGAAATTGAGTCAGGAAGGTAGCAGCATCAGATAGTCATCTACATTTAGTATTAGGAATCAAAATAAGATTCAAGGTGAAGAAGGATGCTTAATAAGAAATCCCACACTAGTTCAGAATGGAGAATAATAGAGGGTTATTTATTTAGGTGTAGACTCTCAAATCACAATCCTCTGCTGGAACTGAGAACAGCAACTGAATCCCACAGCCAGAAAAGAGACAGGACACATGCTTTACATCTGCATAAATGGTACAAGATGCCACGCCCAAGTGGGCAGGTAACTTAAAGGCTACTGGCTGTAGGAATTCCTACAGCAAAAGGTGAACATAATGTAAAAGTAGAATTGCTGCTGTTGTTGGAGGAAGCCTGACAGCTGCTGATGGTCGGCAGGGTGGAAAGGGGTCTGAGTTGAAGAGAAGAAAGGAATATAGGCTTCTTCATCTAGGTATCCTCCCTTCTACCCAGGTTACTTAGAGACTGTAAATGGGCACAAGAACTGCGTAAATGTCTACTTTCGTAGGTATGAAGGGATCAAAACAAAAACTGGTTCAATCTACTAAACTGATTATGGAACTGAGCAAGAAAATGCATGCCTGTAGTTTCAATATTGAAGAGGCTGAGAAAGGAAGATATATGCTAGAGGCCAGTCTGTCCTACATTTCAAAACCCCACCTCAATACTGATTAAAAAATATAAAACAGAACAAACAACAGAAGAACACCTAAGTGAATGGAACTCATGGACTAACGGTTATCATTTGAAATGTGATTGTCTAAGCCACTCTATGAATTCCTTAGACTCACTTTAGTTCAGATGCAAATATATAAGATGATAGCTCAATTAGGACCCAGAGCAGGTGACCCTTTCTTTGGTATCTAACAGACTTGGGGAGATTGATGCTATTGCTGATACTTGGAGTTACTTCCACACCCACACATGGGTCTGGCCATAGTTACTTACTCCAATTTATTTTGTACAGGTCTTCTTATTTGTGTTTTCAGGAAAACAAGGCTTTCATGATGAAAAAAATAATATAATACAAACTTTTTAAAAAGAGTTTTTCTAGTTTAAAAATAAAGTTACCATAAAACAATAGCTTAAGAGAAATGTAGAGGCTGGGGCAGAGTGATGACAAATCAGAGAAGTTAATTGACTTGGAGCCCTTTATATTTTTTATGTTTTCGGCAACATGTATCTTCAAACTGGGAATACACAGAAATGACATGACTTAGTGCCGTATGGGAAATGTCACCCTCAATTTTTTAAAGACAGTAATGAGAAAGAAGTTATTTTTGTTTTTAAAGAAACTGATACTATATCATGAGTCAATTTTGTGTGAAAAGGATATGAATGTGGCTAGAAAAACCTAAATCAGATCAAAAATATTACAAGGGGTGAATGGCTGAATAAGTATAAACACATCACCAGTAGCAGCTTTGCCTTTAATGTTGTTTGTAGCACCTAAAACAGGGCAGAGCGAACTGAATGTTCAAAGGGATGTGTATAATGCTCATGAGTGATACCAAGACAGAGAGGGTACCACTCCCTTCAGTCTGCGGGTGTTTTATGGCCCTGGGTTTTGTAGATTATGGCCAATCTTTAAAATTCCAAGAGAAACATAGACTGAACAAAAATAATTCTGCTTATTGGAAAAGTAAAAATTGCTAAATTATGGTTGAAGAACAAAATGCATAGTATGAAGAATTTTTTTTTTTCGTTTTTCAAGACAGGGTTTCTGTGTAGCTTTGGAGTCTGTGCTGGAACTAGCTCTTGTAGACCAGGCTGGCCTCAAACTCACAGAGATCCTCTTGCCTCTACCTCCTGGGATTGAAAGTGTGCCCTACCATCACTTGGCAAGGGACCTATTTCTTGTATCCAGTCTCCTAGAGAAAGTTCAGCTTCTCCTACATACTGCTTTGATTAGACTTTACAAAACATGAACAATGTTTTAGCATTTATCCTTCGTTGACTTCACTTTCTAATAATAGTCTGTCACGTGTTATAATTTTGAACTCTTCTTTTGCTAAGTGAAGATTTGACCTATGAATGTGCTCCGGGCATGAGATTCCAACATGTGAAGTTACTACATTAGCTTATTAATTTCCTGTAGCTATAACTGTACACTGTTGACATTTTTTTGTCACAAAAGTTTGACTCACAATCTTTAACATTTTTGCTACTATTTACAAATTCCTGATGGCAAACCCTAAAACATATATTATCTCTCAAAACCATTTGGCTATGGATTTGTTCCTAGAATCATATATAAACATTTTTAAATAATATAGTTTTAGACACACTAGAAAAGAGAAACAATGCATTGCCTATATGTACGCTTCTTGAGTAGGACCAATGTGCGTCACCATTTAAGAAATACTAAATCTGAGTGAAGAAATTATCCAGAGAAGTAGGCTCAAAGTGTTAAATATTAGAGCATATTTTTATTATGGTTTCTCCTTTCTTCACTCTTTAATCACACAGGTTCTCATTTATGTTCATGTTCCTCAGGTCCAGCACAAACACGGTACTATATTTATATGATAAAGAGCTTTTGCACTAGTGCTGGTATATCACTCAATTTTAGGCATGCTCTACACTTACTTGTAGAAGATATCAGGACCAGGGAAGATTCATTGCATACTCTCTTGAATTTTTAAATTTTCCAGACAATCACTACATCACTTAAACACACGGAACAAGCTATAGCAGGTAATAACATCACTTCTATATAGGATAAATGTCAGTTAACACGTAAAGTACAACAGCAAAATTAAGAAATTGTTATCATTTCTTTTATATTAAGAAAATTATAATGTTCTAATCAGAAAATGAAGAATTGCTAATTCATGTTTTAAATATTACCTCATTACTAAAGTCAAATTTATAAGAAGAGCTATCCATCTCAATTTACCTTTTATAAAAAATAAAAATAAAAAATAAAAAAAGAAAAGCTATCCAATGTTTCATTCTAAAACAAGAGATTTATTTTTTGCTTACTCTTTGTTCAATATCTAGAAATTATACAAAGCCCTAAGACTATGAAACCAACCTTGTCTTAAATGGTCAAATTACATTACTATTAAATATAGTGAGGTATTATGGAGCATTAACAAGACAAGGTGATGCTAAAATATGAATATGTTATTGATAAGATAGTATTTGAAATACACTTTTGAAAATGGATAGTAAGAGATTTGGGAAAGTGAATATTCAATAATAGGTAGATACATCCTGTAATGCTTTTGAGGTGAGGACTTCAGTATCACCTATACTTTTGTAGCACCCAGTGGAATTAATTAATATTATTATTGGAGTATTCCTTTGGCAATGGGTACTGAGTCCTTGAGAAAGATGGAAATCATGCAAAAATGAATTTTAGACATTGTGTGAAGCAAGGTGAGATAGCTGCTTCTAGTTACCTTTACTGCCTCAGTATTCAACATAGACTGGTATGCACGAATTATTCAATAAAACACTGAATGCTTAGATATATGCATTGGTTACAGATGGATGAAGGATGGATGGATGGATGGATGGATGGATGGATGGATGGATGGATGGATGGAAGAATTCCTGCATGTATGAAGAAATGATACACTTGGTAAAACTGTGATATTTTTCACAAGATACTTTTCATCTCTGGCTATGGTCAGCACATCAGAAATCAGAGTTTCAGGATTACAATGATTCATTGTAAGGTTTTATACGTTTAAATAGGTTATTTATCACTGGCAAGCCTTGTTACCCATATACTTAAATAGATAATTTATAAGACAGTTAATATACTATCTAACTCTAAGCATAGCAAACAAAGCAAAATTATTACTGCTTAAAATGGTAGTTCAAATGTGTATATATAAAAAACACATATTTTAAAAGATTCTCATTTTTTTGTTTGAATTTTAAAACTTAAATTCTAGAAACATGGCAGCTTTGGAAAGTAAAAGCCTCTCAAAGTTTTGTAATGTTGAGAAGTATAAACATTTTACAGAGATTCAAGGAAAAACAAAGTAGAAGGATAAAGCTTAAGTCAGAAGAAAGAGATTGACTAGATTGAAATCTACTTTGAGGTAAATGATGAACGTGCACAGCAAGCTCCCACAGTGACTCAGTACGGACCCATTGAAAATAATCCATCTTCTGTAGCTCTCAGTGAGATTTCCATGTCATGGAAGAGGCTTATTTCTACTTTCCTTTATGCTCCTTTGTGACTAAAAGAACTTAAGTGAGTAAAGGGTTTGTTTGATCTTACAACTCTTAGGTCAGAATCATTCATTAAGGGAAGTCAAGGAAGGAACTCAAGGTAGGAACTATGGAGGAGGGCTGCATGTTGGGTCACTTTGGCATGGGAGGTCCTTCTGTCTATGTCTTGCTTTTATTGGTTAATGAATAAAGAAATGCTTTGAGCCTATGGCAGGGAAGAACAGGACTAGGCAGGGAAAGCTGGGCTGTATGTTGGGAGAAAAAAAAAGGCGGAGTCAGAGAGAAGCCAGGGAGCCACCAGAGTCAGACATTGCCTGTAAGCTACTGCCATGTGGTGATACACAGATCAGTAAAAATGGGCTAAATTAATGTGTAAGAGTTAGCCAATAAGAAGCTAAAGCTAATGGGCCAAGCAGTGATTTAATTAATACAGTTTCCGTGTGATTATTTCTGGTCTAAGTTAGCCAGGAGGCTGGGAACCAACAAGCAACCTCTCTCCAACATCACTTTCTGGCTCACTCATAGGCTTATTCTTACTAAATTTCAAATACAGCTCAGAACCAGCCCAGGGGTCCCTTCTACATCAATGAAGACAATCCCCCACAGATGTTTTCCTAAACAAACCTGTTAAAGACAGTTACATATTAATTGAGACTTTTTGTAGGTGAGTCTAGGCTATGTCAACACGACAGTCCTAACTAGGACATGAAAATTGATGAGATAATTAATAAACTACATTGCTTGCAGTTTTTGCATTTGTAAGAATTCATCCACTGTAACATTGCTTGATGAAGTGTGATACTTGTTTTTATAAAACAATGTTTCTTATTTCATTACAACAGTAATAATAATGGAACAGCAGATGAAGATAAATGTTGGAAGAAAAGAATAAAAGTGTTTGAGATATCTACTTGCATTGCAGCTTTAAATAATAGCACATTAATAGACTATATATACTATAATAGATTATAAACAAATCAATCTAAGATTTTGGAAATTGATCACAAATTTAGTCAAAATATTCTAGCAATAACTTAGACTAGCATTAAGTTCAATGCAATGTGATACTTTAAAATATATTTTATAAACAAATATAAGCATCAGATTATGCAGTCATAAATGTCATGGGTTAGTATTTTGGAACCACAATTCAAGATATTTAAAAAGAGCAGTATGCCTTGACCAGTCAACTATATGAACTTTCTTATGTTTTTATCATTCAAATTTTATGGCTTATATTATGCTGTTTCTACTTGAGATTTTTTACAAACACATATTCAAATATTTTTATTTCCCTTCTAGGAGTTTGCTGCACTGACTAAAGAATTGAATGCTTGCCGAGAACAACTTCTAGAAAAGGAAGAAGAGATCTCAGAGCTGAAAGCTGAAAGAAACAACACAAGAGTAAATATTAGCTGTCTATTTGCTATCTGTAAATAGTCTACGGTCATGTCACAGCACACAGAGCTGAGAACTTTACAAACCTTTTAGAGTACTTTCAGCAGATTCCAATGCATAGTCAGTTCCTTTGCAAAGAAGGAAACGTGGTATGATACCCAAAATAAAAAGAAAGGAAACCAAAATTATAGTCTCTGCTAAATCACTATGTTGCCCTGAAAAATGTTCCCATTTCTTCTGGCCTTTACTTTATTGTCTTTAAAAAAAGAGCAAAAGAACAAGCTGCTAATATTGTAGTGCCCTGCATTTGATCCACATTTTATTCTAGCAAATAACTTGTTTAAAAATAAAGGAAAAATATTATTAGAAAGCTCTTGGATCAACCTCTACCAATTAAAAGAGGCTTACCACGTTTATTTCATTAGACATCTTAAAGATTGATAGTTCTAATAGGCATTGTATTGTATGATAAAGCACAGACTTTCTACATTCTGCTTTTTGGAATTTCTGTTCATTGTCAGTCAGATGATGTGCCATGTAAGAATAAAGTTCTGAATTAAATCAAAGGTAATGCATTTTTTATAGAACAGAATAAAATGTTACTAAATTTCACATATTGTATAGCTAATTATATTTCTCAAAAGTTATTGTAATCTCATAGCTTGATAGAAGGAGAAACCACTTCCATATGGTCATATATGTCATTTTACTATTAAGAGGGTGAAATTATATTAAGTGCTGTAGTGCTCCTGGCTTAATCTTCTGCAGACAAAGTGTGATTAGAAGCCAATTTATTTTATGCTTGGCCTTACAGTCTTATTCAAGCGCAGCTCCACAGACATTGCTGTGACTTCAGTGAGAGGTGAACTTGCATGCATGAAGGTTAAACCATCAAATCATCTCTGCCTTTATTCGTCAGGTTCTGATTGCATGGTGAAAAGAATTCACACATGTGCACCATGCATGTGAATTGGTTTTCATCAGGGCTTTTATGACCCAGTCACACAGAACAACTCTTTTAGGCGTTACAAGGGCAGTTTAGATCATGGGCTGATAATTTTGGTTGCTCTCCTCGTATATTTTTTCCACTCTTGATTTTTAAAATAATACTGTATTGCCAAGCAAATTTCCCTATTTCTGTCATATTATTTGCTCTGCCATCTCCTGCTATTTTGAATTTTAATAGATAAATCAGCTTTCTCTGATGTAACAGTGCACTAACAAATGTGGAAGTAGGAGAAGGAAAGTGAGAATTAAGGGAAGTGCACACCTTTGCTTTTATTTTCAAGAATCCTCACAGTAAAAAAGCATGAGATTACTTTGTTACCTACATTTGTACATCTATGTCTGTCCATTCTACATTCATTTATTCCACTCTACAACCATGTAAAGAATATACTGTGCTTATCCCCACTTTAAAGATAAAGCAAGCCAAATGCATCAAAGGTCACAGAGTAAAATACCAGAGGATTAGAAAGGTATTACAATGTGTGCAGTGCCTGTGCCATTGGCACAGATCCAGGGAGCCACTAGGAGAGCTACCCACACTCTACCCATACTGGATTTCAAAGATTCATGATTGCTTAGATGAAACATTGCCCAAAAGTCAACACCCCACTGTGTGGCATATGTCATTTGTTTTAATTGTGACTGATTTTAGAATTGGGATTTATTTCAGTAGCCATATGACTTTCAACATATTAAACCCTGTAAGTGCACAGGCACATTTGGCTATTCACCTGCAAAGGAGCCCAAGGGTGTGGGGAGCTATCCTGAAATACCTACTCAGATTAGAAAGAGAAGGAAACAAATTTTTCTGTATGACAATAAGAAAAAATCAAATTGTTGATTAGAAGTCAGATGAATAGCTACCAATACTTAGCAAATGTGAACAAACAAAATTTTTCTATATTTCTTAAAAGGTAATATGAAAAGTTTTTGTTGTACATTAGATCAAAGCAAACAGGTTCCTGAATCCTATGGAATATAAAGTCCTGATAATATAATGACTTCTCAGATTACATAACCACTTCAGACATCCTTGCTCCCATCCAAAACAAAACTAAATCTACATGCATAAGATTCAAATATATAATCTTCCTTCCCCCAAAATGCTGTCCCAAATATATATTAATATAGTTACATATGACAGTATTTTGTATAGCTTTAAATAATAGTATTTTACTACATGCTGTTATGCTTTATATATGATATATATGTGTGTGTGTTTTATATTATTTTTTTTACTATTTTCTGTCTTTCTATGAACACCTACACATTGCCACCTGAAAGAGAGCAGAAAGACAACACCAACTTTCTTCTCAAACTGAAGAGTACCTGACTGTGTACAGTTGTGAGTTTAATTGGAAAAGAGTGTTTAATTTCTAGGGTTCTAATAAACCTTTCCATATTAACAAGTTAGGAATTTATACTTACTAATTGAAATAAATAACACAAAAAGCCAATCCACAAAGTGAACTATTAGATTCGATGATGAAGTTGATTTATCATCAAAATCAACAAATCAGAAAGTAATCTGCATAATGATAGTTAGGTGATTTATATAATTTACCACAATTTCTGTGATAGATGAATGGATTTAATATACAAACTTACAATACTGCAAACATACTATTTAACATTAATTAAGGGCTGATGGTTTTTCTAAAGGTTTACATGGTTACACCATCAGAGTCCCACATCAATTTCACAATATCTAAAAACCACATAACCCTAAATGGAGTGGTATGGAAATATCTGCATCTTTAGTAATCCTGGGTTCTATATTTCACAAATTTTCATGTTTGTATGTGACTCCAAATAATATTTGATGACAAGGAGAGTTCATTTCAAATTTTGTAGTTCTGTTCAAATGAATTTTATTTGTTTGGAGGAAATAGTGCATCTATTCAGACAGACCTGAAATTTTTATTCATGAATACTTTTTGTCAACAAAGAAATGCCCAGTCCCCAGTCAAGTATCAAGTTAATGAAATAATTCAAAGTTAAACTTGTTCTTAAAGCCGTCTGCTCCCCAAGTAATTAAATGGAAGTATACAAGTAAACTAATAGCATGCATAATTATATGAATTTGAATGCAAGTTATGAATACAAGCTGAAGCATGCATGGGCAGCCTATATATGGTGATTCTGTTGACCTTGACCAATTGGGTTTCATTGTCTAAGTTGATGAGTACAACTGACCAGGTCTGTTCCTCAAATTATATATTATATAATGATAAATATTTTAAAACTTATAATGGACACTTATATAAATATAGAAACAAGCTTTATTGATTAATCCTTCTGTGCCTCTAGGAATAGAAAATTATGAAATGTCATTTTCATTCATAAAATTCCTCTGATAATAAAGAGGCATGTTATGTATATATTTTGTGTGACACAGTCATTAGGAAAATCTGAACAAATATCTACTCACTCCAGATAGGAATTTGACAATAGACAAAGTTAAAACTAACACCAAAGTCCAACTCTGGAGCAAATGAAGTTTTTGAGGCTATTACAAGGAGAAGAAAGGAGTTACTGGAGCAGAAATAGCTCAAAGGCAATTGCATCACCAAAAACTCACCACAGCATGGGCAACATTTCAGAAAAACTAGAATTACATATTGAACAATTTACAGACAGATTGACAGATTGAAGCATCCTTTCCAGACAGTTAAGTTTGTCTGAGTCTTTTAGGCATTAGCTGGTCTCAGTTTCTTTGGGGTATCTGTGTTGGTTTTCTACTCCTTTGAGAGTTTCTTCTAGGCAGCCTACTTATCCAGGAATCTAGTAGGCAGCTCTGCTTCTCTGAGAGTATCTCTTACGTATACTGGGAGGTTGAATGGCACTCTAGTGAATGAGATAACTTTCAGGGACTTTCTGAAGTTTTGAGGTTTTTTTTTTTTTAACTTCCTGAGCTTAATGAGAGACATTTCACCTCCCTCTTAAACATTCATGTCATAGTCGCTTTCTTGGCTTCCCTTGATGATAGACTATAATGTTTAAGCCAAATGAGCCTTTTCCTTCTCTTTCCGCCAGTATTTTATGACATCAGCAGAAGCAAAGTAGAACATAGGCCATGCAGTCTCCAAAGAGTTCCATATCATATTGGAATACATATTGGCAAAATTGAGTATGTTAAATAATTTTTAAATTGGAGATATTGAGTGACTTGAGCATGAAAGCAGCCAAATTAAAGTCTATTCCTAAAAGAAACTATACAATCTCAGTCTTTTTCCCTCTTATTGTCTTCCCTTTTTTTTCTCCTTGGAAGCATCCTACCTAGACAGTATTTACCAAGGATGAGCCAAAAAAAATGTTCTTGCTTCCTATGCCACCAGCTTATCTTAGAAATAAACTTTTGTGAACACATACCCTTCAAGCCATAGACTTGGCCCAGTCCACGATCCCTATGTTTCCATGAATTTTGCGACCTCCCATGGCATCATGAACAGCTTAGACATCATCTTTCATTGAAATGAGCAAAGCCAAATCTTTTGAGGAATCTGGTTTGCTGTTCAGTGACTATCCTTAGGTCAACAGAGTCATCAAAGAATTCCTTTAACAGCTTGTCAATGGTGGCCTCACACAGATCTTTGGCAGACTTTTGCTTGGCTATCTGCTTCCCTCACAGCATCAGGCATCTCCCTCCTGATTTTTCTGCCCTCTGTTCAGTGTTTATTACTGGAATCTAAACTTTCTTTGTCATCTTCCCTAGAAGTAAAGGCTGTATAGCATTTATATTTTTCACTTTTGTCCTAAGGCATTTTGATAGAATCTGCTTCCCCAAACACTGGGTGTTTATTCTATAGATCTGTAGGGGGGATGCTTAGAACCAGTGTTTGACTCACCTCTCCAAGTACTTTTCTTTCTGTAAATCTATAGTCTTGACTTTGATCTTTTTCTATAGGGAGACTGACTGATTATAGGTCTGCTCTCTGCTTCTCTTCAGAAGTTGGTCTCTACATTTGTTCCTGTCTCGGGTTCAATACAAGCAAACTTTATCTTCTGACTAATTTGATCTTCCTGGCATCTTCTGATACTTCTGATAATGTATCCCGAGTGACTTTGTAAGGCAGAGGTTTGCCCTAAAATGTTCTCAAACCTTGTTTTTTCTGTCTTTTCCATTAATTTCTACAGTTTTATTTCAATAGCAAGGGCTTTGAGCAGTGAGTTCCAAAGGTTTTCACTGGGCTTTCAGCAGATCCAGAGTCCACGCAATATTGTTGTACCAATTATTAGCCCAGCAGCAACAGCAGGTCAGACAAAGGGCAAAATCACTGATAACAATTTTTAACACTAGCCTTATGAATGTTCAGGTTTTGACAAGAGGGCGACATATGTAGTTAGTTCTGTAGCTTCTGATTTCTGGTTCTAAGAGCCATGTTCTTGATGCTCATTTCCCTTGTGGGGTGTTTCCGCATCTGGCTCTTTTCCTCTTCATCTTTGTTCTTCTCTTCACCTGTGTTTGTGCTTTCATAGGAATAACCTTTGCAGGACCTTTTTTCCATTGGGCTTCTGTGGTTTATAACAACTTTTCCCATGTCACCTTCCCCAGTCAGCTATGTCATCATCTTGGTGTCTGATTCATTGCCCTTGACCTCTGAGGCAAAGTTTTGAGCTGCTGTTTTCATCTGTTAACTCAAAGCCATTCTCTCCCTGTTACTCTTCCACTCAGCATCGGATTCTTCCTTACTAACTTCCTACTTGTTGTTGGCACTCTTTGCCCCCATAACCAGAGTGCCTGGTCCAAATTTACCAGGAATCACTACTAATGTTTTAATTAGTGTGGTCCCCTCTTTTAAAACTCCAGGCACTGAGGCTACTTTGGCTGAGATAACTGTCATTTGTGGCATTGTGGCAGTCACCTCTTTTGTCTGAGGTGAGTTTCTTTGCTTTAGTTGTGGTAGCTATTTTGTCTTTATTTTGAGGGTGACCCTGTTATCATGTTTTCCTTCTATGACGGTTTCCATTTATTTTTTAACATTCTTCTGCCTCCTTCAGAGTACAAGGTGTTGTAGGAGGAACGGGCTGCGTCCTGCCACCCGGCTAACTTATACCCGAAATAACCACACAGAAATTGTATTAATTAAACTGCTGCCTGGCCCACTACATCTAGCCTCTTCTTGGCCAGCTCTCACATCCTGATCTAACCCATTTCTACCAATCTGTGCAACACCACAAGGTCGTGACTTACCGGGAAAGATTCAGCATGTCTGATTCTG
Organism: Ondatra zibethicus; assembly: GCA_004026605.1. Lineage (NCBI taxonomy): Eukaryota > Metazoa > Chordata > Mammalia > Rodentia > Cricetidae > Ondatra > Ondatra zibethicus. The sequence continues at coordinate 45,077 of PVIU01009067.1, read as the reverse complement.
GTGACTCCGTGGTGGCTCTATCTGCCTGCCTTCTTTCTCCCAGCATTCAGTTCTCTTTTCCCCGCTTATCTAAGTTCTGCCCTATCAAAAGACCAAGGCAGTTTCTTTATTTAACCAATGAAAGCAATACAAATACAGAAGGACCTCCTACAACAAGGCATCTTGGGTCCCCTTGCTTTTTACTTGCCTTAACTTTTTTAACATGCTGATGGCTTTAGAAGGTGCCGTGTGAACCCAGCAAATAGTGCAGAATTGTCTTATGTAGCCCAGATAGTACATATAACAATCTCCGGTGCTGAAAATGCTATACTGTGTGTGTCTAGATGCTAGCTATATGTAATGAAACATCTAATTCCAAGTTTCCTAATGATTTCGATTGACTTCTTTACACATATATTCCCAGGATTCTGAGATTACTTGGAAGCATTCTCTTCTTAAAGTTTGATATATATCACCTCACGTTCTGGTTAAAATTTGAAGGCAACAAGGGGTTTGTAGGGTAGGGTATGCTAAGCAGAAATTTCATTGACAAGACATCCACTCTCAGTGAAATTTTTAGAGATTCACTAAAACAAATGGTACTGGCTTCATCAGAGAGACAGGTAGAATCACAGAGATACATGGCTCGCCCACCTGAAACTATTCATATGCCCCTTTACCAATTTCTACTACCCTTTTGGATTATTATGGGAGCTTTTCTATGCAAGACATTTGTTACAGGTATGAATTTATAATGTGCTGAAATTTAGTAAGCTCTCTTATATTGAATTGTGTTCTTTTAAATAATAATGGAACTCTCTGAATGACCTCAGCTCTAAAATTTGGAAAGTTAGTCTTCTCTATTTCTTTTTTATTTTTATTTTTTTCATTGTAATTTAAAACATCAAGTTTGCCTCATTGTGCTTGTATTCTTCATGCTTTTCAAAATGACCGATCACAATAATGACTCAAGTCAACACGGTCTGGCTTTCCCAGACCATCACTCAGGCAAATCATAGGTGACTGTTTATGTAGCTATCTTTCCTCCATACACCATGGAAGACATTTTACTTTCTAATGTCATTAATCAGCTACTTTAGAAAAATCTATCCAGTACCCATATCTCAAATACCTTTTTCTTTTAAATCTATACATTGCAACTTTAATAAACTGCTTTTTCTTCATTCAACAAATATGAATGCTCTTGACCTGTATACATGTTGTGACCAACATTCAGAAGTGAGCAGAGAAGAGAAAGTCTTCCTTTCCTTATAGGCCCGATACTAATAGTTGTGAGGTAATGAATGACTAGAGGGAAACTGTAGATGGTGACTGATGCCACGTGGGGAAAGAAAGCAGCAGCGTAAGGACTTGGAGAAGCCTATTGAGAAGTGACATGATTGAAAATAAGTAAGAGATTGTGGAGTGCTAAGGGCAAGCAAGTAACTAAAACGGGGTATTTTTGGTTAAAAAAGTTAAGAACATAGCACAAAAACCTGATGTAGCTAAACAAATACCTGCTATTTTACAAAACTATGCAAATCTTCACACACAAATACTGTGACAAAGTCAGTGCAGGTGATAAGTAAGAAAAAGAGACAAGTTCAGATAACATAGATTTCACTTAGGAAATGTAAGGAGTCTGACTTTCCTTTGGTCAAATGAGAAAATAGTAAGGGCTTGAGCAAAACATGAGTGACCAAGATTATATTTTAAATTTTAGAGGTTTGAGTAAAACCTGATGATACAAATGTGAATTCCAGTTAATTGCACTAAGTCAGGAGGAGACACTGAATCCTGAGCCCACAGGGCATTAGTGGATGTATTGGCAGGTGTCTGAATTCTGGATGTTGACAGACATAAGAAGAATGATCATGGGAAGGGGAGTGCAAGATGTCAGAGGTAGTGTACGGAGTGTGAACATGACATAAAAAATCCACGTGGTACAAGTGGTCAAGAGTGAATGTGGTTTTTGAGGTTGAACATATAAATAGGCAAACTAGAAATATAACAACCGTGGCCTGGGGAATAGGACCCAAGCTATGAAAGAGTTGCACTTAATGATAATGGCAGAGTCTATAGTGAAATCATCAGTATAAGTTAGTAAAATTAGGTAAAATGGAAATCTAGATGGTTAGAATATATAAAATTATTAAATTTAGAGGGTAAGATATTGGGAAAATCACCTAAATGAATAATAAACATCATGAAGTATGAATCAGGTATTATTTGGAGGAAACTGACATAACCAGAAAGCTGACATATTTAACACGTAAGTGAACAGACCATGGCCTATGATAATTAGAAGAACATTAAAACTGTAAGTAGAATCAAATAACTTGAGTGTCCATATGCTCCTAGTTGTAGAAAACAGTATTCACTGCTGTTATCTGAAACAGAGAGTCACCTTTTACAAGTAGTAAGAATTCTTAGTTCTTTGGAAAAATTGCTAAGAAAAATAATGTGTATAGCCTGACTTTTCAGAACTAAAGTCCAGAAACTCACTACAAAAGCTGATGAGAAAACTGATTTTTAAGCTGGGCGGCGGTGGCGCACGCCTTTAATCCCAGCACTCGGGAGGCAGAGGCAGGCAGATCTCTGTGAGTTCGAGGCCAGCCTGGTCTACAAGAGCTAGTTCCAGGACAAGCTCCAAAGCTACAGAGAAACCCTGTCTTGAAAAACAAAAACAAACAAACAAACAAAAAAGAAAAAGAAAACTGATTTTTTTCTCCAGGTCATTAGAGACTTGGGATTGCTTTGCTGTACTCATGGATCAAAAAGAATGCTTTTACAAACCCTTTCTGAAAGCTTCTATCTTACAAGGGTGTAAAAATCTATCTTACAAGTAAAATTCTGTGTGAATACATAGAAAAAAGAATAGAAAATTGAAATTGTAATTTTTGTTTATTTGTTTGGTGTGTGTGTGCATGCATGTGTGCACTCTATGTTGCGAAAATGAAATTTGCAGTGTGAAGAACTTTCTTAAAGAATCCAGAGTGATGAAATTTAAGAGGGCCCTAAAAACAGCTGTCTTTGGTGGTAAAATAATCAAGTTAACATTATACCGTATGGTTCTCCTCCTACACTGGCACCAGGCAATGTAAGATTCACAAATATTAATTGAATCTGTATAACTCCATTTACATTAGGGAAACATTTAATCGTAAAATTTGGTTTCTCATAAACATCATATAGCTGAAACACTTGTGCATATTCTTATAAGCATATTGATGAGCTGAGCCTTTAAGAAATAACTCAAAGTACCCACTGTCTGTGTTTAACTTTCATACCGATCAGTACACATAGGGAAAGTGACTTCACCTGAAAGATGAGTTGTGTATTTCCACTTGTTTGTGTTGGCAGCTGAGTTGCTAACCAAGTACACAAAGACTCAAAAGACTCATTTCTATGCAGTTTATACTGCATCAAGCAAATAGAACCAGCATTATGAAATATTCTGAAAACAATTCTTAAAGTATTCATAAAATATTACATTAAAAGTATTATGCAATTGTACTTATTTATTTAAGGAACAAATGCTATCTAGTAGCTATCTTCCTGGTCCATACACAAGTTTTCAAGTCTTTGATTTCATGACTAAGACTCATTAGAACAGACATTCTCAACCTGTGGGTCATGAGGTCATTTGGAGTTCAAACAACCCTTTCACAAGGGATCACTTAAGACCACCAGAAAACACAAATAGTAACATTATGATTTATAACAGTAGTAACATTAGAGTTATGAAGTAGCAATGAAAATAATGTTATGGTTGGTGGTTACTACAACATGAGGAACTGTATTAAAGGGTCACAGCATTAAGAAGGATGAGAACCACCGTGTTGGAAAATGCACAACATTACTTATTACTCCATGATTTGTTACATGACTAGAGGCTGTTTGGCTTTCACGTTGAGTTAACATTGAGTTAACCAAGTGGGTGCTCCTTTTCTCTTTCCTGTTTTATTCCCTTGGGTTATTAACATGGGCTCTGTGAAAACTTGTAATAGTTTGTCCATGAAAACAGGCTGGTCGGCTGTCCTCATAAGATAACCGTGTTTTCTGTCCACCCAACAGCTATTACTGGAACACTTGGAATGCCTTGTGTCACGTCATGAAAGGTCACTAAGGATGACGGTGGTGAAGCGACAGGCCCAGTCTCCCTCAGGAGTGTCCAGTGAAGTGGAGGTTCTCAAGGCTCTGAAATCTTTGTTTGAGCACCACAAGGCCTTGGATGAAAAGGTATAGTACAGTGATTATTTTCAGCTCAAACTGTTCTTCCATCATTAGGCAGAGGTTCCTTATTTTCACACAAATGAACAAGTTATGATAAAACCTTAAAATTTAGTGACTGTGGATGGACGGTCCACAAACACTCACTAAATATTGAACATGTGGGTGGACCATGTTCTTTTATTTATATCACTGAATCTACAAATTGTCAGAATTAGACCCTATTACACACTTACACCAGTGGGCTTTTGAAATCTGGTACTGCCTAATAGTATTTAGTTACTTTACCTCTGTTTTTGCCATCTCTCCTTCTCCCTTTCTCTGAAGTACATGTCCACAGATGTCATAGATTCAAAAAAGATATCTGAAAGCCACATGTATTTTGAAGTGGAATTTGGGCATGCTTTAACTTTTAGGCATCTATATTCGAAGCCTCCCTTATGGGGGTGTTGCTCACATCTTAGTTTAAGTACACAGTGGTTTCTACTGGTACCAATATGACGTTATTAGAAGGAAAAATCATCTCTCTGTCTTTCCAAAAGTAAGTCATAAACCTCTCTTAGCTTCAGTTAAAATAAGTTCAACTGACAAATGTAAGGGCTATCTGGAGGCAATATCCTTTAGAGATTAGGCAAGATTTATGACACAATTTTCTATTTTTTTAAAAGTTCAAAGAAGTGATTTCAAAATTTCAAAAGTCTTAGGATTTAGCATATCAAGAATTAGGGCACTTCATTGTAATATGCATGACAAGTTCTGAGCATTAAAATTCAAACTTGGAATTATTGCAGGTTTATATCTATGTTTTGAGTACATAGAGTTTAGTTCCACTTAATATTTATATTCTTATATATTATTACCATCAGTCTTTCAAATAGTTTTTGAACAGAGGATTATGTGAAATGCCTGTGCATGAATAACATCAATTATGTCTTCTAGATTGAAAGAAGAAGTTGCATTCCATTTTCATTTTGGTTATGAGAGGCAAAAACTATGAAAACTTTGAAGATTAAAAACACAGGTCATATAAATAGCCATGTTAATTCTAATATAAAATAATTATACTTACTCAGTTTCTCTTATATTTCTTTTCACGAAAATACAACGATAAAATTCTATGAGAATTTGTAGAATATTTGCTTTATGTCAGGTTTGTCACACAAAGCACAACATTCCCCTTGTGACGAAAGAGTTCAGGGTCCCAGGCATTCACACATCAGTGACATGCAGTCACAAACACATGCCATCACAAAAGTACAGTCTGGTTTTAGTGGAATGGCAAATGAGTTAGAAATGAATCATATTTTACCTAAATACTAAAGGATGAGTAAAAGTCCTAGAACAGATGCACTAATCAGTGGGACCAGTGTCTAAAATGACCTGAATCTGTGAGAACAGCATGGTATTCCCAAGGAAACAACTCTATTGAAAGAATTAAATAAATATATTAGAGAATGTGGCATATTTTTTTATGTTCCCTGTAAAAACTTTGACGTCACTTAAGTGACTCAGTCATTTTAATCAGAGTAAATATTAACAAATACTTTACACACAGCAACTTTGCTCTGTGAGTACCTTTAGAAGAATATAGGACAATTACCATATCCAACAGCAGAGTGTAGATCAATGAAACACACTTTAATAAAGTCCTATGGATAATTATAGCTCTTATAAACTTTCCATAAGTATCATAGACCTTGGCAAGTTCATAAGCAACTGAACTGGTGCCTATGAAGCTATCTTTGCAAAATTCTGAGATTCCCCTCTGGAGTAGATTGATCTGCATAACTGGCTTAATTTCTCTATATCACGACTCCTTTTTCAGGTGAAGATAATAACAATATCTACCTACAGCTGCTGGAATGGTCATCTAAAATAAAACATGCAAATCTTTGAACCACTTCTTAATACAAGCAAATTTCTTACAGTTAATGTCAAAAAATATTTTACATAGCATTTGAAAATGTCAACGTTTGTTACAAGTTTGAAACTAAGTTATCTCCCTCTTGGTTCAGATGCTCATTTAAAATAACATTTCATTTGCTTATTCTGAGGAACTAATTTGTACCCAAGTACCTTCATGAACAGTTAGTTGCCTTGGGAGTAATTTCGCAGTTTCTTATGAGAATAGGGGGGAGTAAAGACACAGGAGTATAAATAACTAATTACCATTTTAACCTAAAGGATGTGGCTATAAAAGTAAAGAAAAAAAGATAAAAAATGTAATTAATTATTCCTCAGGGAAAAAATACTTCCAACTTACCACAAAAAATAATTAAATTATGAAAAAATTGAGCATGGGTATTGACTATTATAATGGATTTCAGCTTTAAATATAGCCACTGACATGGTTAGACTTCTTAAGCTTAACTACAACCAATAGTAATTTTGACATCAGCCTCCACTGTTTCTACAGTAGGGCAAATGCATCTCAAAGAACATCAAATATGTATATGTAAGGCCTTATTTAATTTGTATTTTCATGGTCAACTATCACAGAATCAAAGTATTCTTGATCTTCTAGTGTAAGAAGATTTTCTCAGTTTTTTCTTTGACAAAATCAATAATTGCCACAGTGAAACCCAGCAATACCTTAATTTTAATTTGGAAGTTCACTTCTTCCATTAACTTCTTCACTGGGCATAGTAAGGGACTTGTTTTGTTTTAATCTTCTGTGATAAAATTACCATTTCCTTGAAACATATTTTGAAGAAAAGGATACACTAGGCATTTTCATACCATTTTAAAGAATACTGAAGTAATAGATTAATTTAGAAATAAAATTTTGATGAATACAAACATTATAATTGGAGGTTAATAATTTTTCATGTACCTGTATAAAAAGCAATACATGTAAGGCAAAACTTCCTGACAGCTGTAGTACAATCCAATGAAAAGGGAACTGTTAGTCATAGGGACCACTACCAACTACAACTGTGTACTTCTTCTTTGGGCAAAAATTTAAACAATTATTGTTTTGCATAATATAGCGAATCGATATGCCTAAGCATACATAATCCAACAAGAAACATAATTGTTAAAATATTATGATATTCTGCCAGTGCAATGATCAAGGCAGAGACAGAAGTTGAAAATTTTATGTTACACACGACTTTTCCTGTGATATAACTGAAGCCAACCAGATAAGGTAAAGTTATCAAGTTATTATTCCTGGAAAGGTTACACATTTGCATTTTCTTTTTTTCCTAGTAAAGTTTGGTAAATAAAGCCAACATATTATTAACTGAAATTTTTGTCTAAAACAGAGAAGCAAAGTGAATAAATAATCCAACATTATTATGGTATTAATTATTGATAATGGCAGCAAAAATTTTCATCCATACTATTGAAACTATATTTTAAAAATTTTTTATTATCAAATAAGATGGTTTAAGATTCATTAATTTATGGTTAACATATCCTTATTCATCAAAACTCCTGTAAGTTTATGGAGAGTTAATTCTTTACCCATATTTCTTGATAGACTTTAAGACTTATTTCTTTAAATGTTTAACTTGTGGTAAAAGAAATCAGTAGCTAAGACATTTGGCTAACAGAAATAACTAAGAAGATATTTTAACCTACAATTTGTACTCAGGGAATATTGATTCAACACCATCACTAATTTAGAAACATTTCGGTGAATCAGCACTTCAGTGAAAAGGTGGTACCTTAACCTCTCCTCTCAATGGCAATCTAAGAGTGTCCTAATCAGCACTATATACAGGGAAATCAAAGATTGTACCGAATGTCTTCAGGCTGTTCTCATCAACCTGGGTCATCTGACCCCTTTATAGAGATCCACAGTCTACAATTCTCCATGTCAAATTCAGAATTTAATTCTGTGTTGTTCTTATAATTTGAAATTTGTCTAAATCACTGATGCATGGCAATCAATCTGACAGAGCTAAATAGAGATTCTGTGCAGAATATTTCTAATGCTAAATGTTATTGTATTTTGTGTTACTGGTACACTAAATATTAGAATGTAATACTATATTTGGGCTATGCTTCAGCAGTTGAATACACCCAGTCACCTGTACCCAATACCAAAACAGAATTTAAAGATGAATATTTGAGACCTTTAAAATTCATATTTTGCCTGAAAGTTAAAAAACATTACTTGCTCTATTTCTTAGGTAATTAACAATGCAATTATTAAGCATTAAAATTTTATATAGTTTATATATTTACGTATAGTCCTATTTAAACCTTATTATTTAAGAAAAATGTTATATGATAAAACACACAGGCAATTAAATAACAAAATTAGTTTTCAGGGATATAACTATAGTATTAAAATGAAAATTTATTGAGAAATTTTTGTAACATTTATATAGAAAATATGTTAATTTATAAAAGAAATCAAAAACTTGTGATTAATTGTGTCTTAAATCTATAGTTTATTGACTTAGGTAAATTAAACCACTAAGGTCATTTAAGTAAATATTGACCCACAGTAGTTTGCCTTTGGTAAATGTAATAGAAAGTTTATATAATAGTATAAGAGTACAATGATTTGGGATTTTTTAAAATTTGGTTTGGTTTGGATTTTGTTTCATTTTGACTCAGGATTTACTAAGTAGGCTGAGCTGCCCTTTATCCTGTTATATATCTCAGTCTGTCCTTCACCTCACTCTTCCTCCTCAGCCTCCTAAATGTTGGAGATTGACTGGCATGTGCCATCACACAGGGTTTCAGTTTTAGAAGTCAGAAAGCAAGAACCAAGGAAACAGTTCTGTGAATTTCAATTATATAAGAAAACAATTTTAAGTCAGCCCTGCTTAGTTCTACAAATCGCAATGCCTGTCCCCGGGGTATATGGATACAAGGTGGGTGTACCCAAATCATTAACACTTTGCAGTCACTCAAAATTTCAAATCAGTTTTCAAGAACTCTTTGCTTTGAAACAAATCACTTTGAAGTTAGGCACCAAAAACCAGCATAAAATTGACTTACAGATGTATTTTGCCGATTTTGCTTGCTTTATCACCACTAATTTTGCAACGATATCATGGTTATGCTTTTGAACTTTGTCTACTTGCTATGAACCAGAAATTGGAGAAAGGCCAGTCAATTTTCAACCCCATTGGAAGATTATCAGTTCATCTACAAAAGAATTTACTATAAGGACATCCAATTGATAAAACGATGCCTCTGACGTGACAATCTTTTCGTGTTGTTCATGCCAGATTTATGAGTCTGTGACCTTAGGGCTACAATTGCTTGAAGAATGTGACCATTTGTCTCTTATGTTAAGGATGGCTTCACCACAGGTTCCTATATTTGGGATGTACATTACGGCACGTATTTTGATTTCTTTTTCTTCTAGGTAAGGGAGCGACTGAGGGTTTCTTTAGAAAGAATCTCTGCCTTGGAAGAGGAACTAGCTTCAGCTAATCAGGAGGTAACACACCAAACTTTCCTCTTCGGAGGTGCACTATTGCTAACATGCTGGCCCTTGTGTTACACGTTTGCTTTCATTAATTCTGTCACGAAATCAATCACATTCTGTCCATGTTGGTGAATGACACCCATTGAAATGAGTTGCCAGAGGCCTGGTTTCTGGTTTCTGGCTGTTCAGATCTGTCACCAGGAGACCAAAGAAAAACCGCCAATGTCTAGGGAGACGGCTATTTAGAAAACCAGTCCTAAAAATAAGTAAAACACAACTCTTAAACTGGAATTTGTGTCTAGGTCCTCTTAAACTTTGAAATGCTTGAAATGAAGTAAATATCCCAGATGGACACATGCATCTTTTCTCCCCTCAGACTCTTCCTCTTTTCAGCTTCTGAAAGCATTGTGCTCATGCCTAGTGGCACCACTAGATTAGCATCCCTGTGAAGATTCAAAGACATCATTTAAAATCATGGCTTAAGATTTAAAGAGCTAGGACCCCATCATGCCCAGACCTGCTCAGCCCTTGTATATGTTGCCACAGTCCCTGTGAGTTCCCGTGTGCTTCAGCTGTGCTGTTTAGAAGGCCTTGTTTCCCTGGAGTTCTCCCAAAGCTATTTCCAGTGATAACTGCTTGCAAATGAAAACAATAGTTTTCCCCAATGTAGTCTCACTGAGTATACAAACAACTCTTAAGGCCAAGGACCATGCCCAACAGTAGATGGCCAATACAAAATGAGCTAAATAACGTTTTGGGAGAGATATTTTTGTCTCATAATGTTCTTGTTGGGCATTTTCTTCTTTTACTTTTCTTATCCTACAAGCCTTTTGCTTACATACTACGGTTTACCGTTTTGTGTCTTTATGAGATTCCTATATGTGTGTCTCTTATTCTTTATGAATTTTTGTGTTTTCCCCTTGCCCCTCTGCTTTTCTGTACATTTGTTTGTTTTGTTGTTTACAAGTTTGTATTTTTTATTTTATTTCCTTTTTTTCCATTTTTTTAGATGCCTGTTTTGTTATTTGTTTGTTTGTTTTTTAAAGAGAGAATCAAAAAGAATGAAAATTTAAGTGTGTGGGAAGGTGGGGAGTATTTGGAAGGAGTTGGGGAGGGACAAACACAGTAGAGTATGTTTTATGAAAAAAAAATCTACTTTCAATAACAAAAGGGATAAAAGAAGATTTAAAATGATTTTTCTTTACAAGTATTTAGTTATTATTTTTTGTATTAGTAAAACTGAATAACTAGAATATAGACACACAAATACAAATTTGGATCTTTATTAGAAAATCAAACAGTGCTGTTTACATCTAAATTTATGTTTATTTACAAGTACACTTGTTGAAGTTTATTGTCATAATTTTTGTACTGGTAGTGAATATAACAAAATAGATAAGCATATCTTCCTATAGTTTCAGTAACTAAAATGTGAAAGGATACTCTTATTACTAAGTATTAAGGATTTCTAATGAAATGGTGTGATCAAACACATTTAACAAAATTCTTTATTTATTGTTGTTTTTCTAGTATTAATAGAATATTTCCACACATTTTAAAAAACAGAATAAATTCTATTTACTCACTTAATATTGCTTCTTTAAAATAATTTAATTTAAACAAAGTCATTTGCTTATGCTTTTTTTGGCTCCAGGTTTAATAATTAAAGCCTTGAAAATAATGGACTTTAGCTAGAGAAATGTCAGCATACAGGAAGTTCTTGCCACACAAGAATAGTGCGAAATATCTTGGTTTCTTAGCTGTTGTTGTGATAACCAAAGCCGTTTAAAGGAGAAAAAGGTTATTTTAGTTCACAATTCCAGGTTAATGTCCATCCCTGTGGGAGAGTCCAACCAGCACAAGTATCTAGCTACCTTACACACACAGTCAAGAGCAGAAGTCAACTAGTGGATGCATTTGTCAGCTCATATTCTCCACTCTTACACAGTTCAAAATCCCCTTCAGAGGGACCATTCCCTGACAACATATTTTAATGTTAGATAGCTGGCATACTGTTAGAGCATCACGTTTATTTCCTGAGATTCTGATGGTGACAGTAACTGTTCAAGAAATAATGGGCTTTACTCAATCCCAAAGATTAGAAATGAGAAGTCAGAGAGAGTTCAGATTGTGAGATATATCTTGACATATTCACACCTAAATACAAACAAATAGTTTCTTCTATATCATTTTATATAACTCATTCCAGCCCTATTTTCTCTGTGTCTCTTGTTTGATAGCTCTCATTTTCTTTCATCTTGTCTTCTTTGCCTCACATGAATTAGTCACATTGACTTAGAGGTTCTTGATTTCTTAGCATCCTCTATAACCTCTGGCTCTTGCCTTTTCTGACTCCTCTTTGACATAAGTCCCTGAAACCTTCGGGGAGGGGTTTTTATAAACATTCCATTTAGGGTTGGCTGTTCCAAGGTCTCTCACTCTCTCTAGTTATTGTCTGGCTGTGGGTCTCTGTATTTTTCCCATCTGTTGCAGAAAGAAGCTTCTCTGATGATGACTGAAATAAGCACTCATTTATAAGTATAAACCCGAATATTGTGAGGCAGAATTTTAGTGCTACTATTTTTTTAACAGTAGAATTTGGTTTTACCCTAGATCTCTGGGCAATCCAGTCAATGGTTCTTGACAATTTAGTCAATGTCAGTTATGGGTTCCATATTACCTTAAGTCAAAACAGATATTGGTTGGTTACTCACAGAAGCTATGTGCCACGGACACCATTGTAGATCACAGGTTTTGTATCAGACTTGCTCTTTACACTTCTCTTTTGGTAGCATGCATAGTACCTTTCTGAACCAAAGAGAAAGAGCATGGGGGTAAAGGCTTTATATACGCACTATCTTGGCTTCTCTCCTACTAGCAATGAAGGAGTATTGGCCTTACTCTATATCCTTGCCAGCATTAGTTGCCACTTGTTTTATTGATATTAGTCATCTTGACAGTTATAAGATGGAATCTCAAAACAGTTTTGATTTCCATTTCCAAATGGAAAGGATGTTGAATATTTGTGTTTCTCAGCCATTTAAGTTTCTTCTTTTGAGAATTCTGTCTACATCTGTATGACAGATCTAATTTAAATTTAAAATAAGTTAATGTATATTTTTCATTTATAATTTATATTCTGTATAATTTATAAATTATGTTGCTTACTTTCTCGATCTAGATTTTAAATTATTTATGTATTTAAAATATTAGTCCTTTATCAGATGTATAGTTTCTAAGAATCTTTTTCTCTTACGTAGGCTGCAACTTTGTCTGAATGAAGTGTTCTTTGCTATGCAGAAACTTCTCAGTTTTATGAGGTCTCTTTTATTTTTTGTTGATCTTGTGCCTGTGCTAATGGTGTTTTGCTCAGAAATTCTTTTCCTGTTCTAATGACTTCAAGATTATGCATCATTTTCTCTTCCACCAGGTTCAATGCATCTGGTATTACGTTGAGGTCTATGATCCATTTGAACTTGAGTTTTGTGTACGGATCTAATTGCATTCTTTTTATGTTTCTTATTGATATTATTGAGTTCTACATTTTTCTCTGCTCCCCTCCCTGTTTGTCCCCTCCCCATCAACCTTCTCCCAAGGTCCCCATGCTCCTAATTTACTCAGGAGATCTTGTTTTTGTACCTCCCATGTAGATTAGACCTATGTATGTGTCTTTTATGGTCCTTATTGTTGTCTAGGTTCTCTGGGATTGTGAAGCGTTATGCAGACATTAAGAGACCACGGAGCCCAGACTAATTGCACTGTTCTATGTGCGGCCATCTGATTTGACCAGTACCATTTGTTGAGAAGGATGTCTTTTTTTTCCAGTGTGTGTTTCTGACTTATTTGTGAAAATTGTCATTTGGTGTTTGAATTTGGTTCTTTAAGAAAAATCAATAAGATTAATAAAAGTCTATCCAATATAACAAAAGGCAGAGAGAGAATAACCAAATTAACAAAACCAGAAACAAAAAGGAAAACTTAACAACAGACACCAAGGAAATCCAGAGAATGATAAGAATATGCTGTAAAACCTATACTCGTCCAAACTGGAATTTCTAAAAGAAATGTATAATATATATTAACTTTGGTTAATAATAAGATATATACACACACACACACACACACACACACACACATATATGTGTATATATTATCAAAGTTAATATTTGTAATCAATTTAAATAGACGAAGTCATTAAAAGTGCCCCTGCCAAAATTACCCCAGGGCCTGATGGTTTTAGTGTAGAATTTTACTGGACTTCAAAGAAGCATTAATGCTACCATTCACCAGATTATTTCACAATACAAAAACAGAAGGGACATTGTCCAGTTCGTTTTGTGAAGCCACGGTTACCTGATACAAAAGCAACATAAAGACCCAACAAAGAAAGGTAAATATAAACCAATTTTCCTTATGAACAAAGACACAAAAAATTAAATATTTTTGCCTCCTCAAAATTAATGTCTGGAAACCTAACTCCCAGTGATGGTGCATGGAGGTGGGGTTAGGATTAGTGTACTTATAAATGAGATCTCTGAGTTACTTTGCCAGTTCAGGGGAAAAATTCTCAATATACTTGCAAATCAAATCCAGAGACACATTAAAAACATCATCTATCATGGCCAAGAAAACTTCAACCCAGGGATTCAGTGATGGTTCAATATACAGAAACCAATCAGTGTTATCCAAACTGAAATTCAAAAAACACATGATCTTTAAATTAGTTGTAGAAAGGGCCTTTGAGAACATCCAATACTCTTCATCATAAAAATGCTGCAGAGATTAGGGATACAATAGACATACCTGAACATAATAAGAGAAATTTACATCAATCTTATAGCCAACATTAAATTAAATGGAGAGAAATGCAAATCAATCCCACTAAAATCAGGAACAATACAAGGTTGCCCAGTCTCTTCATATCAATTCATATTGAATTTTTACTTGAAATTTTAGCTGGAGCAATAAGAAAACTGAAGGAGATCACTGAAGGGATACGAATTGGAAAGGAATAAGTCAAAGTATCATTATTTGAAGATGATACATGATAGTATATATAAGTGATCCTAAAAACTCCACCCGGGAACTCCAACAGCTGATAAACACTTTCAGCAAACATATCTGGATATAAAATTGATTCACAAAAGTCAGAACCCTTCCTATATACAAATGACAAGTAGAGGAAGAAATCAGAAAAACAATGTATTTTACAATAGGCTCAAAAAATACTGAATTATATGAGATAACCCTAACCAAGCAAGTAAAAGACTTCTTTTATAAAAACATCAAGAACTTGAAGAAAGAAATTGGCTAAGATATCAGTAGATTGCAAGGTTTCCCATGCTCATGGATTGGTAGGATTATATATATAAATATAAATATATATATTATAATAAAAATGGTAGGATTAATATAATAAAAATGTAGTTAACGAAAGTAACTACAGATTCAAAGTAAGTCCCATCAAAATTCTAACACAACTCTTCACAGATTGCTCAGTTACATAAAGAAAGAAAAAAAAGAAAGAATGAATGAAAGAAAAGAAAAAGAAAATCAGGGTCACTCAAACAATCTTGAATAATAAAAGAAATCTGGACATATCAACATCCTAAATTCAAGTTGTATTACAGGGCTATAGTACCCCAAACATCATAGTATTGGTATAAAAACAGATACATAGATCAATGGAATCAAATTGAGGACCAACACTAAGAACTTTACCTGTTCTCCTGCAAGGCTGTACTTGGACCCAAGTTACTACTTGTTATTTTTCTGTCACGTATATACTATATGTTCATTCTTAATGTACAACATACCATATTAATGCTTACTAAACAGATGATAATATAAATTACATAGAAAAGACATATGTCACCAAACATTTTAATAATCTTCACTTACAAATACAGTTTTAATTTCCCATTTTCTCATCCTTTAGCATCCTTTAGTCTGAGTTACTGAGTTATTTGGACATTGGAATATATATATATATATATATATATATATATATATATATATATATGTATATGTATATGTATATATATACATACATACACACAATAGTATGCATTGGTTTTGAAAGCATTCCACAGGGTCCTGATCCTAAATCTTACTTATGATTATGTCTCTCCCAGAATCCTTCCACTAAACTGACAAATCCTCTGAAATCACACTTCCCCATGTAAGCTCACCTCACTAAAGAAGCCCTTTATGATTCCCGGCCAACAACCAGTCATTGATCCCTAGTTTAAATTTCTAAGAATCACTGGTTCAGCATGTGTTTTAACCATTCAACAAGCATGAGAGCTAGCATTATAATTGTCTGAGCCTAGGTCACTGCTTCCCAGAGAAGAAAAATACACCTTCCCCATTAATATTTATTTTACTCACTATAGTCACATGAACCCTGTGACAATATGTTTGTCAATTCTTTATCTTCACCCTACAGAAAATAGTTGAGCAAACCTGTGCAGAAAGACTAAGATGTAACTTCAAAATCCTTTATTGTGATATTTTATCATTATATAATATAATTTATATACAGTGCTAAGCTATGAAAAGCAGTTCAATGAGAGCAAACTCTATGATTAGGGAAACACAAGCAAGTTTAGAATAACAGATGCTCCTGCATTAGGAACAGTCGGTATGTGAGAGGATGAAGAAGATGGGGGTGGCAAGGTTGAGAGAAATCAGGTTCTGTGGAAGTCTTGAAAGAATACTAAAGCACATTTTGTATGTTTCCAATTTTTAATTGCAAAACTCTTGATGGTATGTATTTTATACACTTTTCTGTTAAAATAGCATATCAGGTAGCATAAGACTAGAGAGTTCATATAATGTGACACAGTTACCTAAATATTGTGTCTTATTTATTATTGCAGCCATCATCCTTCCATTCAAACATAGGACAATTGTATGTTTTTCAAAGATTGCATTAAATACTGGACATGACTAAAACAAGGAATTAGGACTCAATCAATTCAATTAAGACTATAATCTAGTATTGGAGATAGATACCTTAGAGTGTAGTTATAATGATGACAGCATTTAATATAGAGAAAATATATTCAGGGAGACGAAGTTCTGGAGATATGTGCTGGGGATATCAATGATAATGTATGCAACTGAGAAATGTTATGCTAAGTATATTATACTATGGGAAATGTAATGAAAATAAAATATGACAAATATAAAAGTTAAAGTATGTTCAGAATGTGGCAATGTTAAAAAAATAGAAAAAAATAATTTTACAAGTAGAAGTGGGGAAGGACAGTGATTGTCACAAAAGTCTTCCTAGGAAGAGATTTATGTTGCTTCTCACTAGAGTTACCAAGTGAAAGACAAGATAGAATCAGGCAGAGGCATAAATGGAAATCAGGATACAGAGAAAGTACCACCTGGGTTGGGTATTTCTAGAGTCCAGGACTTAGCCCTGTAGATAATAAAAAGCCAAATAGTGTTTTCATGAGGAGAAGAAATGAACATGTGTTAAGTCTTCAGGCCAAATGAAAAGGTAAAAAAAAGTACAGATGATGAATTTCGTAACATGTTACAGTTTTGATTAAAAAGAATTGTTATAATTTCCTGAAATAATCAAAAGGCCAATGACAGATTACAAGGAACTGAATAGAACACCTGCATTATTGAACCTTTCATTTCTGGAAGAGATAACTGGAAAAGAAAATATATTATAAATACATGTGCACAAAATGGAAATTAGTTGAATTATAAAATCTCTCTGTATAGGAAAATTGTGCTGTTAGTTAACACTAAATGTGTTTTCGAGGTTGTCATCTTTAAAACTTACCTCTAGATTATGTTGATCAAATAAGTGCAATAGTCTTTCTTGTATGGTAATTTCTGTTGTAGCTTAAAATCAGAAAGCCACACAAAACTTACAATACAAGGCAAGTACAAAGAAAAATAGATTACATCCCAAAAAATGTGTTTGCCATTACTGGAAACCCATATACTTATTAATTATTTGATTGAGCCCAACAAAATGGATCACTCAGAAGTACCTGTAAAACATGCATTGACAGGTTAATTTGCAGTGATTACAGAAACAGGCATGTTGATTTTAAAAAGCTTTCTACATGACTGCATTAAACATAAAAATACTTAGCCTGTTTAGCTGCAAACTGAATTGTATTTTTAATGTACATTTTACCCTTTACATGCTCATTCTAGTCACTTAATTTACCAACTTTCACTAAAATTTTTCTTAAGAAAATAGACACTTTGTTAGCCCTTTCTGCAGTCTCATTTGACTTGTATTTTCCTAAAGAGAAGGCAAAGAACTTGTGAATTAACTTTGATCATCATTCAGAAGCACACTGGCTACAAAGGGAGAGAGGAATGAAAGGGATCAAATTTATTTTCAGGTGAGAAGCGTTCAGTCTATTGATTAGATTGAGCCATTGCTTTATGCACATCATTTGATAAAATCGATCCCGTGAGCTGGATTAAAACCCAGTACTCTAAGGTGTAACATGAGAGCCTGGTTGGTTTCTGTCCTCCCACCAGGTCCCACAGTCATTAGGTCCCAAAGAAAATCACAAAGAGGTCTCCAGAAGATTATAAACTGATTGGCCCATTAGCTCAGGCTTCTTAATAGCTCTTGTAGTTTATACTAACCCATTATTCTTATCTATGTTAGCCACATGTCTCAGTACCTTTCTCAGTGGGGCAGGTCACATCCTGCTTCTTCAGTGGTCTGGGCAGGAGTGGGGAAAGAGCTTCCTTCTTCCCAGAATACTCCTGTTCTTCTGGTCCCACCTTTACTTCCTGTCTGGTTTTCCCACCTATACTTCCTGCCTGGCCAATCAGCGTTTATTTAAAACATGATTGACAGAATACAGACAATTCTCCCACACAACTAAGGAATGCCTAGAAATATATTTTCAAAAAGTGTAAAGGCGAATGATTGCTAGCACAGGCAGTAACACAACTTAAAACTTAAGGGAGAACCTGGAACGAGTCAGAGAACTCTAAACAATCAAGCAGAGCCAGATGGTGGTGGCACATCCCTTTAAGCCCAGCACTCAGAGTCAGAGGCATGCAAATCTCTGCACATTTGAGACCAGCCTCAAGAGCAAGCTCTAGGACAGTCAGGGTTGCCTAGAGAAAATCTGTCTCAACCTCACCAACCCCCACCAAAAAACACATAAAACAAAAACAGAAAGAAAAAAAAAACAGAAATCAAACAGAGACAGGAGATGGAAGAGAAGAGGGAGTAAGTGACGTAAGTGCTAATGGAGGATTGGATTATACTTTGTCTATACGTCAAATGTTTCATCGCAGCATGGAGGACTGTCTACTGCATGATTATTGTGACATGGTTACCACCAATCAGGGTATATGCTTGAAAAGTCCGCTTCCAATAGTGATAACCAAAAAGAAACCAGCTGAGAATAGGACTTATGAATAAATTAAAAGTTTATATAAATTAATTACAAGTTTTTATGAATCAGTTAGAAGTTTATAAAGTGGGAGATTTGGAAAATTCATTGTTGTTTAAAATAATTTTTGTGAAAGAAGAATCAAGACCGAAGTTGAAGTATTGAGAAATATGCTTTCAGAGTTGAAGGAAAATATTTCTGATCAATGGGGAGGGAAGAAAAACAGAAAAAAGGAGGGGACAGTACTGGTTTAAAAAAAAAAAGCCAGTGGAATAGAACCTTGGCCTTGTTATAGACACAAGTAAGGATTCGTTCCACTGATGGTAAGCAAGGCATTGTTTGAAGAATAAGGAATATGCGGGGATTTCATAAGAGGCATTCTACCTAAAGAGACCAGCTTTGTCTCCTAGGGGAGGCGGGAACAACATAAGGAGAGTATGAATAAAATGATAAGCCAATGACTCATCTATGCCATGCAAGGACATTTCAGTACATGATTTCAGACTCATATGGAGTTCTCATAAATTTTCTGCAGCAAAGCAAGTGAAAGCTACAGAACTTTAGTCAAAACAGCATGACATCCCATCATATTTCTTTATTTGTGTCTATGAAGCTATCTAATAATTAAAAGGAAAAAGATACAGATATGAATACATTGTGTTTCCTTTGATGTTGGTCAACTAGAGTAAAGGCAGAAGGGAAGTATTTCACTAAAAAATTTAGATTTAAATTTTTTAAATCATTTAAATCTTATAAAGCTTATTTTCAAAAGTGTTTGAAATTTAAGTTGTTTAAATGAAACTTAAATAGCTGAAAATGACCCAGAAAATTGTGGGTAAAGAAGAAAAACTGAAATTGTTGATGGATACTTATTTAGGTTTCCTAATCATTCCAAACTCTTTTATCTGCAATATTTAAGCAATGTTTAAGCTCATTTTCTCTCTAAATTAAATTTTCCATACCTGAAAGAGAAGTCTCTGAGTCTAGAAAAGCCACAGAAAAGCTCAATGACTGCACTTTTTAATAAAACCACTTCCTCTGGCCAACCTTTTTCAAACCTCACTTTGGATCTTTTAATTCTAATTACTTTTGATGTCTGTGTGATAAAACTTGATTGAATTCTGTATGTCTACCATCTCTCAGCAGAAATAATTATTCTCATAAATGTTTTCAAATTTCCTTCATGTTTTGATAAACCTTTTCTGGTTGATTAGCTTATTCATCATTAATAAATCATATTGGTAAATCCCTTACAATCTCTAAGTTAATATTCCAGCAGGAAGTGAGATACTATTGAATCATCTGCATATATATAAATGTGACAAAAAACACTGTTTATTTAGTGAACACAGAGTTTGGATGTGGCAATAGCACCCAGTCACACCGAAAATTAACTGCTTGAAAACAATGTAAAGCTCAAAGGCTACATTTATTGTTGCCTTGCAAACATATCAGGAATGTGGTTTGCCTGTTGGAACTGCCTCTATTTTGTTTAAAAAATGTATAGTTATTAACTTGTCTATTTCATATAAAATTTGAATAGTGATTGAATGTACCATTTTTTCTTATTGACCAACATAAAACTTCAGCTTTGTTAAGCCAGTAGTTTAAAGTTCTATAATATTTTACTATGCTTCTAGGTTATTATTTGTTATGATATTATATTATAAGGATCAATGTAGAAATTGTAAAATACCCAAGTTATCATCATTGGTAGAAAATCCTTTCCTTTGTTGCTGATAAGTATAAATGTCAGTAAAATAACCTTTCCCCAAAAAAATCATATAATGTCTAGCTTCTGACACTATGTGTTAAAATTCAACATAGAAAAGAGAATTGAAAGCTGACTTTTCCTATTTCTATTCTTTGGATCATTTCCAGGATCTGTGTGATGAAACTAAGAGGGAGCTTCAAGTTGTTCAGTGATGTATAGGACCTATGGAAAATCCACTTCAAACAGTTTTTGGCACTCTCCCCTGATTTAATTCAAAGATCCTCTGTTAGGAAATCATAAGAGTGCCTGTGCTCATAGCAACAGTCATTTTTGTTTTATCTTTGCATGTGATATATTTAATAGTTTTTATTTTCTTCTCTATTTTAGTAAGATTACATTTACTATTAAATTTGAACATGCAAGTCAGAAACCGTTGAATTTTACCTATATGTTATAAAAATATTATTTTGAAAATAAAACAAGCTTAATTCTTCAGTATTATATAAAGAAAGTTTCAGGTTGGGCAGTTAACAAAGAACAACAAAATTTTGCTCTGGAGATAATTTGGAAAAGATTAAATATCTTCTAGACATTCTTAAATGAAATACTGAAATTTCATTAGAGACAAGGTACAAAGGCAAACAATAGAAAATGAGATGAAATACTACACTGAACTCAGAAGGTTCAATTTTGCGTTCTAGATCTATCAAGTACAATGAATTATCTCCTGATAATTCATTGAAATCTTCTGTTCTATTTTCTCATTCCTTATGAAAGAAATACTAATAAATACAGGGTCTACCTAGTATTGCATCATGATTCTTGGATAAGATAATATGTATGATGAATAAATTAATATACTAAAGTTACATTGCTATGATTGATCTCAATGGCCAGCATTAAATATTAACAAAGACAATAGGAATTCATTTCCTATCCACCTTGATTTTAGCACTAATATAAAATAACACTGATTAAAAAGCATTCAAGATTAAATTACTTTTTATTAGGTAAAAAGGTATCTTCTTCTAGTTAGAATGATTCCATGGACCTATATATGCTTTATGGATGGTCTTAAAATTCATATATTCATAAATTTGGTAAAAAATTATTGGGGGAAATTACTGTGTGCTAAGACCTGTGCTATGAAGTCTACATTTCCCTAAATACATACATTTTTAATCAACACAATTAGTCTAAAAGAAAAACCAGGTAATTACTAGCATTTTGAAAAGTATGACAACTAGGTTTCAGAAACAAAGTAAAATGTTCAGAGTAACATCAGTGATCAATAGTAATTGAAAGTTAAAGTGCCTAAAAAAAGTGACAAAAGCCACTCATACAAACAAAATCGGCATGTCTTTATAAATTGTAACTTCATTTATCCTAAGTTCTTTAAATCCACCATAACACCGTCCTGCTTATTTTCTATGAATTCTTTCAAGTTTCAGAACTACTTTCTAATAAATGGCATAAAGTTGTATTAATTATATTAATAATTCGGATATTAGGCAATTAAGCCTGTTTCTAAAAAGTGTCATATATTGTATAATAAACAAGAGATTCTTTAAAACATCCATTAAGGCATCCATATTCTGAAGCAATTTGAAAACTATAATGAGTAAATTTTCACCATAATCATTACCCTTTGCATAGAAATAAAAAGGGTATCGATGGCTTTATTTTTAACTAATATTTAATTTGTGATTAAACTGTGAAAGTTCCTGGTAACCAAAAATATAACAGTTCAATTAACATTTTTTTGCAAGGTTCATTTCAGTTTCTGCGGTAAAATATACTGTCAAACTTAGCTTGGGAGCAAAGGTTGATTTCAGCTCACAGTTTGAGTTTGCAATCCATCACTGCAAGAAATCAGGATGACATGAATTTGAAATAGCTACTGTGTCATATCAGGAGTGAAGAATAAAGGGAAACTAAGAGGAACTGCCTAAAACTGTTCAACTTACTTGGCTCTACTCCTACATCATTCAGAACTCAGTCCATGAGATGATAAGGTCCATGCTCACGGGGACCTTTCCCAACCCAATTAACTCAATTAATAGAATCCCCTGTGATGTGCTAATCACAGTCTAAGTTAATCAAGACAACCTCTCATTGAGATTCTCTTTATACTTGATTCAACACTGTATTAAATTGACAATTATAATTATTGCAGCCCTCGATGTGTGATAGAAGTATGTACCAATGAACTCATAACAGAGTAACAATATTAAAACCCAAAAATGTTTATCTATATGTAGAGAATATTACAAGGAATATTACAAAGTTTCCATTCTCAGAAGATTTCCAATATGTCATTTATACTAAACATATAGTCATTACGATCAAAATGTCAAGTATACTGTTAAGTCCTAGTAAGTCTGAAACCATCTGACTTATTGTTTGTTTGTTTTATGTTTTAAGGTTTGTTTTGTTTTGTAAGGTTTTATTATTTTGTTTTGATAAGAAATAGACAAGAGTCACTAGTTCAAGCAAACATAAACATTTTCTGGTACTAGCCAGTGTTTTAGGTACCATGTTCTAGCACAGTCTAGCACAATTCTCCCACCTATGTAATGAAAGCAACTGGGAACAGGTAAAGACTTGTAGTCGTTTTCCAAAAGAAAGTTGTTTGAAATAATTGCTTACCATTTTTTTATGTCACAAAATATTATCATCGCTTTATCTTTTAACTGTTCAAAAATAAGAGGTCAATTTTTAGCTTGTTCACTGTGTCAAAATAGAAATACAGTGTAGAAATGCACAAAATGAATAGTTAGGGCTAGTCAAGACTTCATATGAGCATATTAGAAGAAAGTGATAAATATAACTGAGGATCATGGGCAACTTGTCTGATTTGATGTTTTTGTGAGTATATGCTACCTTTAAAAGAGAAAGCTAAACAGAGGAAAAGTCACAAATACAAGCCAAAGAAGAGGGCAGTCCCCACTCAGAGTCACTAGCTTCCCTTCCTCAATGATTCTCCTATTGGAGAACTCTATCAAGAACACCTTCCTTATTTCCCTGGTCTTAGTTACCCCAGACATAATAATAGAAATCACCTTATAAGGCTGTAATGTTTAAATGATTTGATGCATGCCTTAAAATTGAAATGATTCTCAGAAAAAAAGAACCTTTCAATAAATATCACTGTTGATAATGATATTGCTAATGTCACCATTGTCCCCGACAATATTTTTAATATTGTTTAGGCTTTTTCCAAAAATAGTGAAAGAATCTCTGCCAAAGTGGGACTGTCTAAATGGCAATTTCTTGGGAATAGGAAAGGGGTTTATTGTTCATTGTCTCTGAATTTTATTTTATTTTATTTTTGCCCATTAAATAAGGTTATTAAAACCACTCTCTGCTCCCTTCCCCTAGTGACATTCTGTCACATAAATACATTTTAAAAATGACATAAAGGTAAAATTAAAATGCATTCAAATGAACATAGCACATAATAATTATCACTGGAACCAAAGCAAATGAATTACTTTTAAAAGGAATTGTTCAGAATAATGGGCCTAGCATGCTTTTGTTATTTCTAAGGAAGTGACTAAATGAATAAATCCTTTTCATTTCCCTGACTTGCTTCTTACATGAAGCAAAGACTAATGGATGTTGTTTCTGCTCCCTATGGTTTTCTCAAGCAGTTTTCAAACCCACTGAAAGTATTTCTTTCCCTTAACATACTTACACCCACTGAATAGGATTGAAAAGAATACTGCTAAAACACAGTCTGTTATTCTGTCACTTCTGACTTGATTGGGAAACAAAACCAAAGAATAACCCAAATGCCTTTTTACAGCATTTGCCACTTCTGGCTGAGGAGGTCATTTTGTATGACACTGAAAGGGAAAAGACCGTGATCAGCAAACCCATCCTAGCAGAGGTTGTTATGAATGTGACATTTTATATGATGCTACAATTTGTTCATGGGACTGTAGTGTGTTCGGTTATAAAATAGAAGGTTCATTCTAAACTGTCAAAGTTCCTTGCAGTAAACCAGTCATAGTTGAATAAAGAGAAGACAGGATTAGGCTATTGTAGACTTATTTCTGTTAAATTTAATAATCAATATTTGCCCCAAGTGTTTTATGGTTCGTATCACACGAAAAGCAAACTTTGAAAGAACTCTTGCTCATATCATTTAAAAATAAATATTTTCTGAGACTGTTGAAGCTGGGGAATCTTATTCAAAGAATATGCTTCATGCTTGCACAGTGGCCACCCTTGAACTCTTTAGACTTTTTCATGTCTCTAAGCATAACCTGCTCTCCACATTTTTTTGCTTTGTTTTCTATTTTTCAGGAGAAAGTTTCATGTATAATCAGTTGTCTTCTTGCTCTTAGCTAAAGGCAAAACCACTTCAACAAAGTTTATTCTCTGTAGATTCAGGATATAAAGGGAGCTGTAGGTGTTCTCAAGGAGTGTAGATGAGTAAAGGTGCCATTCCTTTCTATTATACTTTCTAAGAACTACTTTATAATAATAAAGATATCTAATAAGTTCTATTTTTTTCAGTTTCACTGTAAAACAACAAGTTCACTTTTTTAGAGTAGGAATCTATTGTATTCTTCAAGAAGGTGGTGAATTACTAGCCAGGGTGTTCTCTTGGAGAATAAAGAACAAAGCTCTTTGTAATTAAACACCTGTAGCTATATAGCTGCCCACCTTCTCAGTACTCAGCATTGAAGTCTCCTCACTCTTCACACCATTTTACATTCGGTGTAGAACTTTCCTGTCACTTAGTACCTCAATGGATCATCGACCCCTCCTCATTTTTTTTACTTGCTTACTTATATTTTAAAAGGGAGGCTTCTCTTGATAGAGTGCAGCATAGATACTATTAAAAGGGTTTCTCTAGTTATCTGTGATAGCATTTTCCTACAGCACCAGCATGGACAGACAGAGGCAGGAAGGTCATGACAAATTTGAGCCTAACCTGGTCTGCATAGTGAGACCTAGTCACAAATCATCAAAAAGTAAAATAAAAATGTGTGTTTTCATACCTCTGCTGCATTTGGGAAACTACTTAGAGCTTTATTTTCTCTTTCACTCTTCAAATTAATCCTTGCACTTAATCCATTACCAATTTATTCAGTTTTTACTACTGATCTCCCATTCTAGGCCACTCTTAGTCCAGAGCGCACCATAAATTCTTCTCTGTGCCTTAAAAACTCCTATTAATTATTCCAGCCAATTTTAATTATTTTTGTATGTTTTTCCTTCTTTGGATTTATTTACTTTTATTTTATGTGTATGGTGTATGTGTGTTTTGCCTGCCTGTGTGTCTGGTATCCACAAAAGTCAGAAGACGGTATCAGATTCCACGATAGTTACCTGGAGTTGTGAACCACCATGAGGGTGCCGGGAACTGATTCTAGGTCCTCTATAAGAGCAGTATGTATTTTTTTTAAACCACTGAGCCATCTCTCCAACTTCAGTTTCATTATATTTAATATAACCCTTTACAAACCACTGGCAAAATCACCAGTGTTTAATTTTATTCATACTATAAATAAAGGGTAATTATTTCAATTGCAGAAAGAAATGTGTAACTGGGTGTAAGAAAATTAAAGTAGTGATTAGGTGAATAAAATAGCCAGTATCATAGAAAATTTCAATTTAATTTGAAATTCTATCTGTACATATGTTAAAAGCCCACTTGTTCTTAAAATGACTATTATTGAAAGTGGTTCTCACATGTATCCACTGTAAAATAAGTGTGTATTTGATATTTTATTGATCCTAAAATAATTCCACCTAAAACACTAAAAAGAACAAATTTAGAATTTTACAACTCAGTGCTTGAACAATATTATTTTAAATGGCTTTATAAGCCTGGCAAGAGGGTGCAGTGAGTAAATGCAGTTCCCACCAGCCCAATGACCTAAGTTTGATCCAATCCCTGAGATCCATATGGTAGAAGTTGATAGTAGAGTCCCATAAGCTGACCTCTGACCTCCACACTAGTTGGGTACCAAGTGTATGCACCCACAAATATAAACACACAAGATACATAGATACATTTTTAATTGTTAAAGGAAATCTGTTTATTGTTAGTTAGTTTGTTTATTATGACTATTAGATACAAATTTATATTAGATACTGGTTTTAGGAAAAGCAATTCTATGTTTTTTTCCTCTAAATGAAACCTGTTTAGTTTCATTTAGTAAATGTGGCAATAAGTAATCTCACATCTTTGCAGACAAATATTTTCCATTCAAGGATTCCCCAGAAAAAATCTGATGACGTACTTCTGAAGGTTAACACTAGACTTTATTTGTAAAGGAAGTATAGGGCCTGGTCAGGCGAAGACGAATGTGAGATTAATTTTAAATAAGTATTTCTAAGAAAGGTAGGTAAGTGGTAAAACATCAAGACAACCAAGAAGTGAACCTGTTCTTCTCAAATATAAATTATCTGATCTCTCATTAAGATATATGGATAGTTTTAAAAAAAGTATACCATTCATAAAATAACCTTTTTTTGACTTGATAGGAAACACATTCTCACAGTTAAACTTTATATTCTTATCTCAAGTCACTCACTGGAAAAGTTGACTCTCGCAATATACCCACAATTCCTGAAATATGGGTGAAATAAACTGGTATCAGTGAAATATAGGTGAAACTGATTAATTTACATAGATTTTATGAAAGTGTTTACACAATCTTAATATGCCTCTGTGGTTTTCTATGTCTCTTTTCCCTCAAAACCAAAGATTTAAAGTGAAATGGTAACTGGTTAGGACTCTAAATTCTGTTTGAATATATCTCAATATTTAGGATTTTCCAAATGTATATAACAACCCAAACCTAAACACTAGTTGCTTCATTAAAACTCTCCTGCTAACTAGTTTCTGTCATATTTTGTTTATTGTGGTCACAGTGTTATATAAACTTGGAATTCAGCTAGAATTAGAATATGTTTCTATGTAGAAGCTAATTATGTGTTGGTACAGTGATACATCTTATGTCTCACTCCTAGAATTTGAAATAAAAATAGATGAAATGAATCACTGTTAATCACATGGGTATACATCCTGAAAATTGCTGTGAAATCGGTAAAGGAAAATATGAATTTAAACTCTTAGCATGAAGGTCCCTGTAGAATAAGCAGTGGGTTTCATGTGGATGGTGTTTAATTTAAAAAAAAAAAGCAGTTTGGGAATTTTTAGGGTTAGTTTAAGTGATTAGGGCCACCTGAAATTTATAAATTAAAGTGCTGAATAACTTAAATAGCATGATTTTTAACCAAGAGAACTCCAAACATCTTCAAACTAGTTTTTAAAGATATATTCCAAATTGTTAGCCAAAAGTAAAAGAGTACTGCTACCAGAACCTAGAACTGTTGTCCTGACCTCGGTAAGCATTTAGATTATATCGTGGGCCTTGAGTACAGCCTCAGTACCCACTCAAGGCTCAGAAAAGAATGCCTATGGCAGGCAAGGATCTGAGGGTAAAAAAAATTAACTCAAATACATTACCTCTCCATGTTCTTTAATTTTTGTGCGAGAGGAAAAAGTGAGGTGAAAGGGCACAGAGAAGAAGAAAAGGGGGAAGAATAAGGAGAAGAAATAAGAAGAAAAGTAAGGGGAAGAAGTAGGAGAAGTAGCATCTAGGAGAAGATAAGGAGGAGGAGAAGGGGAAGTAAGAAGAAGGAGAGTAAGGGGTAGAAGAAGTAGCAAGGAGAAGGAGCAGATGAGGAGGAGGAGGAGGAGGAGGAAGAGGAGGAAAAAGAAGAAGATGGTCTGATCTCTGGGTTTCTAGTTTTTACAGTGTTAGTTGGAAAATTCCATAGGCATGGACAATGATAATATACATGTCAACATCACAAAAAGGGCAGATAGAACCTGACAAAACAGTACTCCAAAACAGGTAGCAGGACCCAGAAAAGACCAACATTTAAGGGGAAATACCTGATATTTCAAACCATTAGATAAAGTTACTAAAGGTCCCTGAATCCTGGATTCACCAATTCCCCTCATCCAATCTCTTTTGTGAGAAACAGCTTTAGGGACACCCAGATTTGTTTGTTAGTAAAGATGGGACATGGTACCATCCTACTCTGGGCCTGTCTTCTATAGATATTTCTATGTGATCTATTAGCGGGTTATTTTGTGGGATTGACTCTACGTAAACTTGACTGTTAGAACACAGAGTGAGTGTTATTGCTCTAAGGCTTCATGTTGTAGGGATATGAATGAAGCAAGGCCATTCCATTGCCTGTGTAAAGGTTACACTGCTGAGGTCTTTTAGGATCCTATTTTGAAGGGAAGAATCATCACTTCACAAGGTTTTTTATAGATATTACAGTGACTTTTCCAAAAGACGAGTGTTCCCACAGCTCTGCCAAATGGGTGCCCCGTAAGTTGTCTACGTGGGTCTTCCTTTGTGAACCCGCCAGCTGTACGTTTACTGTACAGTCTTGTGGGCTCCAACAAGATTATATTTTTAGGAGAGCATTTCAATAGTTATTCAAAGATACTAAAACATAATACACAAAAATATCCAGCATGGAAGGAATTATATGGATGTTAGAAAACTATCTGTAGAATATTGCTTCCTGTAGAAATAGATTTAGGTGTGCAGTTATTTTAATTTTTTGTCTCTTTAGGGCCCAGCCAGCCAGCTCCCCAATAAATACACAGAGGCTTATTTTTGCTTATGAATGCCCGGCCTTAGCTTAGCTTATTTCAAGTCAGCTTTTCTAAGTTTAAATATCCCATTGCTCTTTGACTACATTTTGTCTCTGGACTTTTTTCCTTTTTTTTTTATTCTACATATCTTTCTTTCCTTCCTACTCCATGGCTGTCTGTGTGGCTGGGAGGATGGCCCCTGGCATCCTCCTCTCCTTCTCCTTTTCTTGCTTCTCCATCTTCTCCCTCTTCCCTGGAGTTCTATTTATTCTCTCTGCCTGGCAGCCCCACCTATTTCTCCCCTTCAGCTCTTTATTAGGCCAATCAGGTATGTTAGGCAGCCAAAGTAACACAACTTTATACAATTAAACAAATTCAACATAAAAGAATGAAACAGATTTCTGCATCATTAAAGGAATATTCCACAGCATAAACAGATGTAACACATATTAAACTAATATTCCCCATAAAGTGTTTTATCAGTCTAAACTCATAACATTTGGAAAAAGTGTTTAAAATTATATATATTATATATATTGGTTTATCCTATGCATGGCACATAATGTTAATTTATTGCAGCTATGATTAATTGGGAATTTATTTTAACTCTAAATTCCTACTTGTCTTCCTTATTTCATTTTATGAAAATGATTTATATGTGAAATTTAAAAGTGATAAAACAGGAAAAATCAAATGAAACTTAGATTAATTTATATCCTCTTTCTTGTTTGAGAAATCTATAGGAATAATTCAATTCTTAGAAATTCTTAGTATTTCACCATTTCATCCAATTAAAAAAACATTCCGAACATAAATACAGCCTGCATTGATACATACAATTGAAAACATATCAACAACCTCTGAGACAGAGTGGAACTTGATGTCTTGAATGCTTGAATAGTTTCATTACACATGTCTACATAAGCCTCCAACCCTCATAATCTACAAAAAAAAAATCCAATGTGAGAAGTTAACAGTACTCATAGAAAAAATAAATGCTTCCTTTCCACAATTACAGTTATTATCAGCTCAGGTTGATTTATTACTTTGCTGAAAATGCAAGGTCATGTGTGACAATATACCAAAAGAGTTTTAAGTCTCTGGAGATAACTTCTATTTCTTCTCTATTTATTTCTTATCTTAATCTGTAACAAAATATTTAAACCTGGGTAGTTAATGAACAACAAAGATTGATTTCTCATGATTCTAGAAGCTGAGAAGTTTAAGTGAAAGATGTTAAAGATGAATATTCAGAGACAGCCCAGTCTGGTTCCAAAATGACGCTGGGAGCAATTTTTCCTCACATGGTACAAAGACCCAGAAAGATAAGGTGGCCTCCCTTGTTCTTTTGAACAATTTTAATAAGAATTTTAATCCTGTTTTTGATAGCAGAGCTTTCATTATTTAATCACTTCCTAAAGGCTTATAAATTAACACTATCACAATTCATCTTCAACCTAAGTGACTGATGTTAACACAGGTTAATATCATATCATTGTCCAAGATGTCCCACAATTCATGCAATTCAAATGTATCTTTATTATGCCCAGTTTTCTGGGTCATTTCAACATTTACTTTAAGGTCTACACCCAAAAACTCGGGGGAAATGTCATGTATATGGATGAGAGGTTGGAACTGAGACTTAATTGGTAGAGTATTTACCTCGCAAATGCAATGTCCCGGGTTAGAGTCCCACTGCCACATAAAAATGAGCCTGGCAGTGCATAGCTCTAATCTCTGCTCTAGGTACATGTAAGCAAGAGATTTAGGAATTCAAAATCATTCTCAGCTACCTAATGACTTGGAGGCCACATTGGGTTATGTGAGACCCCTGTCTTGGTTTGAGGTACCATTGCTAGGATGAAACACCGTGACCAAAACACAAGTTAAGCAGAAAAGGGTTTATTTGACTTACACTTCAGCATTGCTGTTCATCATCAAAGGAAGTCGGTATAGGAATTCAAACAGGACAGGAACCTGGAGGCAGGAGCTGATGCAGAATCCATGAAGGTGCTGCTTACTGGTTTTCTCTTCATGGATTGTTCAGCTTGCTTTCTTATAGAACCCAGGATGACCAGTCCAAAGGTGGTACCACCCACAATGAGCTGGGCTCTCACTGTCAATTAAGAAATCACTAATTAAGAAAATGCCTTACAGGTTGATCTTAAAGAGTCGGGTTTTTTTAATTGAGGTTCTCGTCTCTCAGATGACTCTAGCCTGTGTCAACTTGACATAAAACTATACAGCACAACCCTGTATTAAAATAAATAAATAAATGATGGGAAATGTGAGACATGATAGTTTGTTTTATACTAAGGCTAATTTTCCTCTACCAGTGAGGCTATAAAAATAAATATGTCATGTTGTACCCACCATTCCATGGTCATCAGAAAATTTGCTACTCCAAACTAAGAGAGTAACAGACTCTGCGTAAATATAAACCCAAAATGGAAAACATTAAATCCTAAGGTGGAGAAGTTATCTTAGACACTTCTGCCACAGTGATATAGAGGATATATTATCAGGGCATAGGGCATTCCATATCTACCTTTACCAGGTATAGTCTATAGTCCATGACAGCTCTTCCAAACTGGATTTGTGCACAAATGACTCTATGGAGTGGGAAATCCAGAATTTTCATGATGCCTTGGCTACTATAAGCTCTTTTGTTTTTTTTTAATTAATTAATTTACTTTTTAAAAACAAACATCTATCTTCTCTCATTTTACATACCAATCCCAGTTTCCACTTCCTCCCTCCTCCTACTCCCTCCAACTTCCTCCCCACCCAACCCCCCATCCACTCCTCAGAGAGGGTAAGGCTTTCCATAGAAAGTCAACAAAGTCTAGCACATTGCCATGAGGCAGAAACATGGCCCTCCCCACTATATGTAGTCTGTGCAAGGTATCCCTCCATAGAGAATGATTTCTAAAAGCCAGTGCAAACAGTAGGGATAAATCGTGGTCTCATTGCCAGTGTCCCTGGACTCTGCCACAGCCATACAACTGTCACCTATATTCAGAGGGTCTAGTTTGGTCCTATGCTGGTTCCTTCCCTGTCCGGCTGGAGTTGGTAGGCTCCCATTAGCTCAGTGGGTGTCCCCATCATGGTCTTGATCCCTTGGCTCATATTATCCCTCCTCCCTCTCTTCTACTGGACTTTGAAAGCTCACCCAGTGCTCCCCTGTGGATCTCTACATCTGGATGAAGGTTCTGTGGTGACATTTAAGATAGTCATCATTCTGACTACAGGTCATGGCCAGGTCAGGCACTCTCTCCACAACTGCTTAGGGTCTTAGCTGGGGTCATCCTTGTGGGTTTCTGAAAATTTCTCTAGTGTCAGGTTTCTTGCTAGCCCCATAGTGACTCACTCAATCAAGATATCTCTTTCCTTGCTATCCTTCTCTGTCATTCCCCTATCTCAACCATCTTTCCCCATTCAGTAGGCTGCTTTTTTGCCTTATTGACTGCATCCTTTCCTTTACAGAAGCTTCTCAGTCTCAGAAGGTCCAATTTATTTATTGTTGGTCTCAGTGTCTGTGTTCTCCTGTATCCATGTGTTAAAAGCTATTTACCATTTTCAATGAGGTTACGTTCCTTGTGGCTGGATTTATATGAGGTCTTTGATCCACTTGGCCTTGAGTTTTGTTCATGGGGATAGATATGGATCTATTTCCATTTTTCTATATGCTAACATCCAGTTATGCCAGAACCATTTGGTTAAGATGCTTTCTTTTTTTCATTGTATAATTTTCACTCTTTTATCAAAAATCAGGTGGTCATAGGTGTGTGGATTAATATCTGGGTCTTTGATTTTATTGTATTGTTCCACCTGTCTGTTCTTATTCCAATACCAAGTTGTTTTCATTACTGTAGCTCTATAATAGAGTATGATGTCTGGGATGGTGATGCTTCTGGAAGTTCCTTTATTGTACAGGATTGTATTGGCTATTATGGACTTTTTGTTTTTCCATATGAAGTTGAGTATTGTTCTTTTAAAGTCTGTGAAAAATTGTGTTTGAAGTTTGGTAGGGATTGCTTTGAATCTGTAAACTGCTTTTGGTAGGATTGTCTTTTTTGGATTTTCAAGACAGGGTTTCTCTGTAGCTCTTGTAGACTAGTCTGTCCTTGAACTCACAGATATCTGCCTGCCTCTGCCTCCCCAGTGCTGGGATTAAAGGCATGTGCCATTACTGCCTGGCAGGATTGCTGTTTTAATTATGTTGATCCTACCTATCCAAGAGCATGGGAGCTCTTCTCTATTTAAGATCTCTCTGTGGTATCTCTAACCCAGCAGGTTCTTTGCCTGGGGATTTGAGGCTGTTTGAGACCTTCTTTTGATGTTTAGGTAAAAGTAGCTATCTCTAAAAGTAAAGTAAGCTATACATTCTGTTGTATAAGGTTAGTATTTCATGGATGCTACACTAATAACAGATGGGAGAGTGTGCTTTTAAAACCTCCACAATGTCATCAGGATCATTTCTGTATGTCAGACATGTTATGAGTGAGTAGTTTCTTAGTCTCACTATTTTCAATATAATATTTACAAACAGTTTTTGCCACACATTTGGAATTTTCCCTCTAAAACAGTTATCAGTTCCTCACATGCCCATATTAAGGGATTTTCCAAGTCTAATTCTTACAGTTTGGTTATGACTTATTCTGAAATTCATCTCCACCTTTTGACTTTTTTTTTTACTTTGGTCAGTCAAGAAAAACCATACCATACACCAAATACTTTGCATGGAAATTTATTTCACTGTATATCCATTCAAAGCTCTTAACTTCTGATTTATACAAAGTATTAGATTAAGGATTTACTCCAATCATGGTCTTAGCTGTTTTATAATAAGCGTAGTCCTTCCTCCACTTCCAATACTGTTCCCCATTTCACATAGTTTATTAACAAAACCACCTTACCATACATATTGCCACCAGCATCTTGATATAGATGACTCAAGTGATCGCTGAGATTGAAATTCTTTACAAATCTCTTCTTTGGGTACCCCTAGAATATCCCATTATGTTTCACTTGTAACAATTACAAGATTTTTCTAAACTTCACTTAAGCTTTGCACATTTATCCGTCTCCTATCCAGACACAAACTACTCCCACATTTTTATGTGGGAGTATATCACATCTATATCACACTATAATCACATCCTATTCTTGGAACCACTATTTATTCTATTTTCTTTGTCCTGCTCTACTGTAAAATTGGACATTTTCTAAATAGTAGAATGTATTTCTGGAAACTAGAAGGTCCAAGATCAAGCATCTCCAGATTGTATGTTTCACAGTTCTCTCCTCCTCCAAGATGGTGTGGTGAGCATTGCATTCTTTCGTGTTAGAAGGGAAAGGTCAAAGATGAACTTGGCCTACTTTCCCCCAAGAGCCCTCTTAAGAAGGATATAAAAAAATAACGACATCTGGAATTTTGCAGGAAAATGGATGAAGCTAGAAAACATCATTTTGAGTGAGGTAATCCAGACACAGAAAGATAATTGTCACATGTACTCACTCACTCATAAGTGGTTTTTAAACATAAAGCAAAGAAAACCAGCCTACAAATCACAATCCCAGAGAACTTACACAACAATGAGGACACTAAGAGAGACATATATAGATTTTATCTACATGGGAAGTAGAAAGAGACAATATATCCTGAGTAAATTGGGAGTATGGGGACCTTGGGGGAGGGTTGAATGGGAGGGGCAAGGCAGGGAAGGGAGCAGAGAAAAATGTAGCACTCAATAAAAATCAATAAAAAAGAAAGATCAATCTCATCCAGAAGGACAGAATTTTCATCATCTAATCATTTCATCTACTTATCACATTGGCCCTTAGGTTCTAACATATGAATCTGTGGATGATTTATATTTACATGTATATTTATCCAACTGTATCAGTTCTCATTAAGTAAACTCTGTTAATCATTCATTGAAAATTTTAATACCATTATCCCTATAAAATAATTTAGCATAGTATTTGCACCCGGTATGCTTTCAGTATTTTCTCAAGTTTTTAAGAACTGCATAGGGAGTGAGATTTCTCTAGAAATGCTTCTTCCCATTGGATTCATTCTGTTTGAAAGGGGCGATGCTATTCAGTAGTGAATAACATATACATTCTTTAGTGTTTTTCTAAAGTAGTACCTCCAGCCTTCCTTCCTTCTAACCATCTCCCTATGAGTGAGAGGACTTGGAAAGTGTTTTGAAAGCATTGGCTGACATTCCTTCTGCTGCGTGTCTCCAGTCAATTCTGCAGTCATCCCTTAAGCCCAATTCTCAGGCAGTGGAGGAAATTTTCTCAGAAGGCTAGAACATATATAATCCTTATATAATCCTACCTCTCATTGGTACACATTGGGGAGAGTATAACCTGCAGTATCACAGTGCTGGGAGAGAATGTCTTGCTTTCTCTAACACAAAAGAAGTGTCATCTTATTAACACTAATAATAAAATCATATGATGCAAGCTCACTCACATTTCCACCCACTGTAATTTGTTATTTGTGGAAACAGAAAGGAATAAAATTATATAACACTGATTGAGAATATCATATCCTTGTCTGGTCATAAAGGCCTAGATTTGATTTACTTAAAATTGGGGTTTTCATGTTAGTAACTGAAATAATGTCTTACATGGAACAAAGTCACATTCCTCCTTGAGGAAGACTTGAGATTTACAAGATATGAAAGTAGAGTGACACTCACTTGCATGGCAATTTTCAAATAAAAAAAACTAATTTATCTTTCCAAGAAAATTAATTTACCTATCCAGTGACTCATTCATTAACCTGTTCAAATGATCTTCTTTTTAAGTAATATGATATATTTGAAATTCATATGACTTACTAAATAAATGGAAATTAGCCTAAATACTGGGAATTAAAAGTGAAATTTGAGTTTTGAGAGTCTCCATTCATGTATGTACAACACTGATTATCTACAGGGGCTAGGAAGTGGTTCAAATATCCTGGAACTAAGAACGTGGTAAAACACCTCCACAAACTGTTTCATTCTTGTCTTTCATGTGGTGTCATCCATTCCGTTGCTAATAGCCTAAAGCTGATTCCAAAGCTTCCAAAGCTACCTGTGAGCACCAATTGTGTTGTGCCTGATTTAACTTGATTTACACCTTTCGAAATTCCATACCCATTCCTTTTTAATTAAATAATAATTATTTTATTCAATATTCTGCACATAACAATTTGTTGTGCTATTTCATAAGAAATTGCTATTTTCAAGAAAGCACTTTTTTTGAAATTGTTTTTCTCTGAGATATTAAAATTTCAGTCAGGCAAATAAGTAAATAAATGAAGAAACTAAACAGAGTTTATGAGAGTGTTATACACTCAGAACTGAACAGAAATATAGAAAGTTTTGAACGTGAGGTTCCATCTCTCTGAGGAGAGTTATTTCTGCTGGGTTTTGAAAACTGGGTATTGCCAGTAGATGGAATTAGGAGAAATGTCTTCATTAGAAGGACAATGAAATCCATCAGTTCTAGGGGAACAAAATCCAAGAATGTCTGAGCAACAGAAAGGAGGTCAATGCAGCTTAATCTAAAGGATCAAGTAGGAGACAAGGAACTGCAGGTAGTAAAGTTGCTGAGCGAATTATTCCTTTAAATGTGTGGCCTATGGTACACTGTCTATAGCTCTAGTGGATGGCAATATACCCATAAACTTTTGGGAGCAGCACAAATTGATGGAGAGTGCTATCAAGAAATAAAACAAAATGAGACAAGAAGAGAAGAGTGGGGAAAGGAGGGGAGGAGAGGGATTTAGAGGAGAGGAGAGGAGAAGAGAGGGTTCGGTTGTGCTGGTCAATCTAAGGAATGGACCATTTGGGTGAAAATTTGGGGAGTGTTAGGGAGTGTATATGATCACTTTTAGTTACATACTTAATGTAATATCAAAAAATAAACAAAAATAATATTCACAATATCTTGCAAACAGGCTAAATGAATGAAAAACAAGTTGGAAACACAATGTAATATTTATCTTGAAAAAATGAATAACACAATAAAATAACATATTCGAAACTTTAATCCAGAGCTGAGAAAATGGATCAGTGGGTAAACTCCCTGCTTTATTTGCATGAGGACTTGCATTTTGGTTCCCAGCATCCATGCAAATGTCCCAAGTGTTATACCCTGCACCTGTAACTACAGTGCTGAGCTGTACTTGTGCTTTGGGTGGTCAGAGACAAATGGTCCCCGGAGCATATGAGCCAACCTTCTAAGGCAAGCATATGGGTTGTGTGTTCAATGAGAGACTCTGTTTCAATGAAAAATGTGGGGGAAATCAAGTAAGATACCCACCATCAACATCTGGCCTCCACATTCTCAAACTCAGACATGGATGCACATGCACTCATAAGCACCCACTCAGATGAACATGTACATACACAACAATAACACAGATATTTACATGTGTACACATTCATGCCAAGATGATTCAAGCCTATAAATGGAGGTGGAGTTTTTCTGTCCCAACTGCCTAGTCCCAAATTAACAAACAAAAGTTTACATTAATTATAGAATGCTGGCCCATAACTCAGGCTTATTATTAACTAGCTCTTACATTTACATTAACCTACTTTTATTAGTCTATGTATTGCCACATGGCTAACATCTTTATCTGTCCTCTAGTTTCTTGTTACACTGCTCTGCCTTTCATCTCATTCTTCAGTTTGATTTTCCACCAACTTTATTCTGCCTTGCTATAAGTCAACTAGCTCCATTATTAACTAATGAGAGTATACATATTCATAGCATAGAGAAGTATTATCCCATAGATTTCCTCTTTTCTGTCTAAT
The DNA here is from genome assembly GCA_004026605.1 of Ondatra zibethicus. Lineage (NCBI taxonomy): Eukaryota > Metazoa > Chordata > Mammalia > Rodentia > Cricetidae > Ondatra > Ondatra zibethicus. The sequence goes on along the minus strand of PVIU01009067.1, from coordinate 6,886 downwards.
ACATAACATAGTAAAATTACATACAACAAAGTATGTATCATGCAAGAATTATAGTTGCAATATCCAATCTATTTGTATTTAACAAAATCAGAGAAAACATTCAATTATCCATTCTATCTTTGTGAGTTCAAAGTTTTACATGTAATTTACCCTTTTATCATAATGAAGAAAAATCTTAACTATGAGTATCTTGTCTTCATCTCCATCAAAGACTCCAGAAGAATACAAAAATACAAAAGTTTCTCTGTCATGTTGGGGTATCAATTTTTACGAGTTTTGAAGTATTGTCCTATCTTGACTTAAGAAAGTTTGGCAGTTGCCTCTTTTGTATCATTCTGATCTGCAATTAAGGCAAGAGTAGTTTCTTTGCCCATATGGCTAATTTTTGCCATAAAGAAAACAAACTCCATTAGGAATTTCTTCAATGTCCATCATCTCTTCTGTAGTACATTGTTATTGCCAGGGGCAGATGTGTCTCACTATCATGAAAAGTCTAAGTTATTAAAACATTTTAAATGCTGTATTTTGTAGGTCTTCGAAGTGTTTGAAGATTACCTATTTATCAAAAATATACCTTTGTATACCTAGAAAACCTAACTAACATAACTATAAATTTAACTACTATAGATTACTATTAATCTATATTTCTTAGTTATATATTGCAGTTTAAATGACTTGCATGAATATAATATCTTAAACAAGAATAGAAATATACATAAAGCAAAATTAACCTTAAATTTGTATCAATAAACCAAAATCCATACCAATGTAAAATATTTTGAGATTAGCAGTTGTATCTGGAATTAAAGTAGATTTAATAATCTACCTTTATCTACCTTTATATTTCTATATCATATCTCCTTTTCATTATTTTAGAAAGAGATTGACTATGATCAAAAACAATTTTTAACTAACCACACTTAAATGAAAGCAAACATTTATAACTAATATTTTGGGAAAGTAGGCATAGTATTCTAGACTACTTCCTGCTTCTTGGGGACACTGGTAATCTTTGAGGGACCCTGTGAAAATAAAAATAATTGTTACATCTTGATTGGAGTATTCTGTGATGCTGGAAATTCTCAGATAGCATACTTGAAGCTGTTTTGAAAATTGGATCACCTAAGCTGTTTCTGTTGGTGTCTGGTTCCCTTGTTCGAAAATATGTAAACTTTTTAAGGTAACTTACATATCTGTATTAATATAAATATAAACTGCGCATGTACACAAGCCAGTCAAAGATATTTTTTTGTTTTTTAATTGAAACAGGCAAAATTTATGCCACGTGTCTTGCAATTACTTTAGGTTTATTTTCGCATGTCTGCAGTGAAAATTTCAGGGGGTCTTCCTTGATCTGACCTGATTTTCCTTAACCTGGAATGAATCCATAGCCTCTCATTTACTGTGGAAAAATAAAAATACAACCTCTAGCTGAAAGTGACATATCTTTTGACTTAAATTTTCAAGTCAGAAAAATTTTAAAATATAGGTTAGTTAAATTTAGTAGTTTTCATGAACAAATATCAACTAGCAGTTAGTTCATTGATAGACAAAAAAATCTAAAGACATCACAATATAATGTGGAATTCAGATTTTCTGTGTACTTCCCAATTTAATGTGTTGTAGTTTTTATTGCTCTATTTCTTTTTCTAAGGACTTTATTATTTTTAAATATTTTTTTAAATCTATGACTGTCTCTACCCTTTTTCTTCTCTCTTCCAAGCCAATGAATATTCTTAAACACTTTGTAACCCATTTAGAACTCTCTTTCCCATCTGCATCTGCCCTTACTGTGCATCTGTAGCCTTCTTTCTATGCATGAGCAAAAACCTTAGTTCACAATGCAGCACACAGGTGAGAGACAGCTCTCTGTACCATGGTCCTTGGCATACTTTGGGAATCTACTATGCTGTAGTTCAAGTTCACATGCTGTGGCCAGGAGACATGGTTCTGTACTTAGCCCTTATGAGAGACAAATTATGAAGTTGTTCTTGACTCTGTTATTGAGTTTTAGAATCGCTTTTTAAGGTTAATTAGGTCTTACGTAGAAATTCTAGACTCATGTTGGGTGCCATATGTAAATAAAGGTAGAGTTTTTTTGTTTAGACCACCTGGTCATAAACACACCAAAGCTTATGTTAATTAAAGAATGCTTGGCCCATAGCTCAGGCTTATTACCAACTAGCTCTTACATTTAAATCAATCAATTTTTATTTATCTGTGTATTGCCACATGGCTCATGGCTTTATCTGTCCTCTAGCATCTTGGTTCTTGAACTGAATATTTGTATCTCCACTGACCATGCCCTTCTTCATCCCATACCTCAGTTAGTCATGCCTAACTTTATTTGGCATTTCCACAGCCAATCAGATTTATTATTAATCAATGAAAATAATATATATTAACTGCACACAGAAGGATTATCCATAACAATGGCCACTTTATAGATATTATGTTGGGGAAAGATTAAAAAAATCAATTATTTGATGACTGTTTTACTATAACATTTAAATAATTGTTCCTTGTTATATATTGATTTGCCTCTATAAAGCAATATGACACACATTTACATGTCAGGAGTCATATGTCAAATCATGTGATCTCATAGACACTTATAGAAAATCCCAGCACTGAAGCACTGACAAGCAACATAAGCAATATTCAGATCCTTGTTGTCTCGGTCTTTATGATTATGGCTTGGGTCTGTGCGAGCCATTGGTCTCATCATGTCAAATATTTCATAGTGTTGTTTGACTCAGTATTTACCACATACAAAATATCACAGAAGTGGATCTGTTTTTGATCCCATCATAACATGTAAATTGAAAATATAAAAAAGATCCCATAAAGTAAGTTATGATATTTCTATCCTGTAAATTGTTTTTAATTTTATATAACAATTATATTTTAAAAACCATTTTAAAAGGTTAGAAATCTATTTTATATTCAATTTATTATTATTGGATCACATTTTGAACTGTTTGAGCACCTGTTTTTTTGGTTTTAATACCATGTCCATAAAACTGAACTGAAAGACAACAAGAATTTACTACTGATTTCTTTCTCAAATAAATTTGGTTGAAAATTCTGGTTAATGGCCTTTGAAATAATGACTGTGAGTCATACTTAAATGTAGTAGTTTGGATCATGTATAAATTTTTGTAAGCCCAACTCAGTAATTTTCTATGGACTATCTCTGTAGGTTAAGCAATTGGAACTATAAATTATTTTTCCACCTGTATTCTTCTTATACATACATCTTGTACATTTTGAAAATACACACAACAGGAATTTTAATGACACCCACTTAAAAGCTTATTTTACATTTAGCCACTGAAATTCCAAATGGAAAGTACATGCTTAGGTAAATTTTTGCAGTGTTTTCAATTTTTTAAAAGAGAAACGTCAATTTGCATAGGCGTTATTCAAATATCGTCCTTTCAGACATTTTTTTGAAATAATAATATAGGTAAATTTAATCTTTGGTTTTCAATCCTCTGTCCATCTTCAGTAGCAATTAGCCACATTCATCTAAAATTACATTTTAAAGGAATTACTCTTTTATTTTTCAGATTGTTGCCTTGCGTGAGCAAAATGTTCATATTCAGAGAAAAATGACATCAAGTGAGGGATCCACAGAGTCAGAACACCTGGAAGGGATGGAACCTGGCCAGAAAGTTCATGAAAAGGTATGATACACATGACCTAACTTTAAATGGAAATGTTTGCTGGTCATTTCATTTGATAGGAATATAAAAAAATAAAACCATATGTTGAGTTTTTCATCATGAGTTCACACTAGTTTTATGCTTATTATTTTCAACTTGTTAATTTTAAAGATTAATGTGTTTGTTTTGTATGTATATAGTTATGAATATGTATGTGACATGTTTATTAATTGCTGTCAATTTGATTATATACAATTTAACTTACATATTAAAGATATATAAAATATACAATTTAAACTCCATATACAGTGTTTTATATGGTACTGTCTTGGAAATACTATTCATGGGTTTTTCAATTTACAGGTATTTTTGCATACAGTGCATTAAAGAAAAAATGTTCTTAATAAACATTATTTTTCTTTTTTGATTTAGCACTTAAATTCTTTATCTTTCTCACAGATCCCAGTCTTACTTCTGATAATAAAACATTGTGAAAGCCAATAGATGAAGCCATTTTACTTTTACCACTTTCAGTCATTCCCTGGTTCATTCATTCATTCACCTTTAGAAAGAAACCATTTTTCTTTGCAATGCAGTTTAGACACAGGAAAGGGCTACAAGTGGTCTCTGTAGCCACTACCAAAAGATAGTTTTTGTGTTTCAAATGTAAGATGAGAAGCATAAATTGTAAGTGGTTATTAAATTAGATGAAAATTACTTAAATATTTGCATAAACTGTGCTTAAATATACTTGTTTGCCTGTAACACTTTATATTTTCAGCCACCAAATCTCCTTAGGTATTAAGACCATATGAGTTAAGTAGCTAAACTGTTGTAATTGGAAATGCCAAGAGGCTCTAAAACCCAGAGATTAAGAGGTGATGGAATGACAGAGCAAGTCGCATTGGATTCCTGATGAAATGTAAAGCTAGTGTTTCCTGGAAGAAGCTGTTGAAACAGACAGAGGGGCATTTCAGTCTTCTTCCTTCAAGTTCCAAGGAAACTCAGTAGTCCAGATGAGTTTCCAGGGATAACCCTCAGGACTGATGACCAACAACTGGACAGATCTTTATATAAAACTTGTTATTTTGGACTTATTCCTTGTATTTTATTGAAATATTAAGCTGAATATTAATAATACATAAATTATGGTGATTTTATAAGCTGTGTGTGATATTAAAGTGAAACTCATTTTTCTTTCAGCTAATTCAGTCAGTGTGCCATCAACCTCTTTAGGGCAGGGTATATGCATCAGGAAAACATTGAGGAAAGGGACATAAATTTTGTCATTGACATCATTTAAATGATTTCATCAGTAATAGATTTTCCTCAAACTATGAACATGAACAGATTTGGTTATAAAGATTAAATATATATGACAATTTTTTTACTCTGGCATCTAATGGCAAAAATATAAAGTAACATTTGTATACCTGTATTACAAGATGAAAGAAATATTTGATGCATGTTACTTAGGTATAAGTTACTCAAATATTTGTCTTTTTAACACATATATATGCATATACATATGCATCTGCATTCATCTAGAGTTATGCACCAACAAATGTTGTTTCATTTAAGGACAGGTGACATAAAGAGTATATATGCCAGCTATCGTATGTAGTAAGCATATTATCTAGTGTGTAACTAATCTGTGATTCCCAGGTGACAATACTCATTTTAGGTAACAAACAACTCCATATTTTTTCTATTCAAAATATCGCTTCTAAGAATGACAGTCATTTGAAGATTTTAGGATTGTTTCTCTCAGATTAATTTTCAAGTAACATCTACAGAACCAGGAGAATCGGCAATTCTGTATAGCTTGTTTGGTCTTGAATAAACGTCTAGCTATAGGTATACATATGAAAGATTCTGAGATAAAGATGACTTAAAAATTTTGCACTTTTACTCATTGTTTTGGCAAGAACATAAACAAAACTTTTAAAACACTGTGGTCATGGATAGCCATTGTGGTTTTATTTTTAATTTCTGACAAGCTTAGGATTGACAGTATATTATTATTGCTTAAAATGCCACACATACAACCTTCAGAATGTGCTTCGTGCTGGATAGTTTTATGTCAATTTGAAACAAGCTAAAGTCACCTGAGAGAAAATAACCTCAATTTTAAAGACACCTCCAAAAGATAAGGCTATAGACAAGCCTGCAGTGCATTTTCCTCATTAGTGATATATGAGGGAAAGCCCAGCCCACTATTGGTGATGCTAATCCCTAGGTTAATGGTACTTACTGTATAAGAAAGCCATGATAAGCAAGCCATTAGACAGCACTCCTCCCCAATGGCCTCTGAATTTGCTCCTGCCTACTGGATTCATCCCTGCTTCACTTTCCATCCTGACTTCTTCATTGACTGTCTACACTTTGGATGTGGAAGCCAAATAGATCCTTGTCCCCCCAGCTTTCATTTGTTCATGGTGTTTCATCATAGCAATAAAACCTTAACTAGGACAGAAATCGATGCCGGGATAGCGGGATATTGCTGGGACAGACCTGACCACGTATTTTTGGACAGATTATGGAAGTACTTGGAACTTTGGGCTGGAAAAGCCATTCAAAGCTTGGCAAGCTGTTCGGTGGGAACTTGGAAGATAAGAAAGTTGAGAGAAACACAGACAACGGAGCCTTGGCTGTGGAGTTTAAGAGGAAAGCAAAGACTTCACAGGGCCTTTAGTGTGAAGAATCGGTAGTGTCTGGTCAGCTGGAGCAGAAAATAATCAGCTGTGATTATCAATAGACCAGAACCACTCAAATACAACCTTTGCTTTTCTGGGACAGTGAGTGCTGGTTAGCGGGAGCTGAGACATTGGTAGTGATTAAGAAAAGACCGGCAGAACTAAGGTGAAGTCTTCTTGATAGTGTTTCCTTACAGTCAGCACAGTCTCCTGGGAAGTAGTTGCTTTGAAGGCTTGAAGAGGTCAGCTGAAGCTTGGCACTGTGAGAGACTTTTATGACAAGAACTTTAAATCTCTGAAGAAAGAAATTGAAGAAGACACCAGAAATGGAAAGACCTCCCATGCTCTTGGGTAGGCAGAATTAATATAGTAAAAATGGCAATCCTACCGAAAGCAATCTACAGATTCAACGCAATGCCGATCAAAATCCCAACAAAATTCTTCAAAGACCTCGAAAGAACAATACTCAACTTCATTTGGAAAAGCAAAAAACCCAGGATAGCCAAAACAATCCTGGGCAAC